>CM050517.1:6936000-6961000 GCA_027563665.1 Antrozous pallidus | reverse complement strand
ATACAGATGAGAAAACGGAGGCCCCAGGAGATTCTTTACCTGCCCACGATCACACAGCTGGTGGGTGTCAGGAATCAGGATCTCAACACTTTTTACAGGTTAGGAAACCAAGACTGAGAGGGGAGTGACTTCCCTGAGCTCACACAGCTGGAGGAATGCAATCCTGGCCCAGGCTGTTTGCCTCGGAGCCCCCATCTCTCCCACCCCCCACCTTTGTTGGGAGAAAGGACCCAGGAGAAGGTAGAGTCAGGACGGTGGGAGTTTGGGAAAGCAGGAAGCAATTGTGAAGAGGAAAAAGTGAATATATCCTGGGGGGAAAAAACCTCATTCAACACCCTAATCTCACTCTCAAAATATTTCTTAAATCTGCACACACAGTAAGTACATTGCTGATAATAGTGGATATTTGGAAACTCCAAGGGATGGTCAAACAGTTGTCTGTACAACTAACTGCCCAGAGGACAATCGTGAAGACCCCGGGGCACTGTGGGGAAAACTTGCAGTGCCCTGGGTGGGGGAAGCGCCCTTTGAGCCAGGAATCCCTTCTCTTGGAAATTAACTCTTTAAATATGGAGAAGCCTGTTCTTTCCATTTAACAGAGATGTCTGTCATGACCTTCCTCATGGTAAAGTGTGTTAAACATGTCATCAGTCTTCCTTCTGCCAAATCGCAGAGGAAACGTGGGTGAGGAACACGACTTCCGAACCAGCACAGGCCAGGGCTCCTGGCTCCCAGGCGCTGAGCCGCATGTCCTTCAGCGTCTTAGAGAAACATAAACCTGTCGCATGTAGTTTCTACACTAACGATACGGCTCTTCCAGAAGAAGAATGCAGTGACATGGAAAGGGAAGAAACGAGCTATGTATTTCCTAAATATAGTTTTTATTCCAGAACTGTCCATCAGTTAACCTAAACGCTGCTTTTTTTTATCCTCACTTCTGGCCGCAGTGGCCTGTGCTGGACAAAGCAAGCTGTCAGTCCTGCACCCACTTCTGGCTCTCCCGGTCACAAACGTGGGGGGAATGCTTCCCTACTCAGCTCTCCTACTTCCTGTCTTTGCCCACCCTCCGGGCCTCCCTTCCTCGGGGCTCCATGTGGTACTTACTCAGCCGCCTCAAGTACAGAACGGCATCCTCGTACCCTCGGTAGTAGTAATTGTGCAGGGCCTGCAAGGTGGGCACACCAGGAGGAGACTCAGGCTGCAGCCTCGGCGACAGCGCAGACCCCTCTCCAGAGCAGCTGCTCTCACCTAGCTGACGGGCTCTTCAAAACGTCCCTGTCCAGTTCCCATCCCTCACGCTCTGCCAAGGACTGGGAGCAGTTCCGTGTGCATAGTGACACTACATCAGTGTGCTAAACCCTGTGCAGCTTCCCCTGGCGGGAGACGCCAAGATGTTTATAGCAGAAGCAGGGACAGTGCATTTGGACCATATGAAAAACAACGTTTGGAGACTGGGTTCAAATCCCAGTGCTGCCCCTGGCTGTGTGGCTCTGTGGCTGTAACCTTCCACAGCCTCAGTTTCTTCATCTGCAAAGTGGGGTAATAATAGCATCTATCGCAGAGGATGCTGAAGGGTCACATGAGATATTGCCCGCAAAGCCTTTTCTGTAAAGGGCCAGGTAGTAAATATTTGGGGCTTTGCAGGCCTCTGCCATTTCTTATTGTTGTTCTTGTTCTTCTTCCTATCCTCCTCCTCTTCTTCCTCCTTCTCCTCCTCCTCCTCCTTCTCCTTCATCACCATCTTTTTTCAGTCATTTGTTTTATTTTATTTTATGTTTTCTTTTTACAGGATATATTGGGGTGACACTGGTTAACAAAACTATATAGGTTTCCAGTGCACAACTCTACACACATCACCTGTACACTGTACTGTGTGTTCACCACCCATTTTACAGTCTTTAGCACAGGCTGAAAAACCAGGGATGAGGGTTGGATCTAGCCTCTAGGCCAGTTTGCTGACCTGATATCGCACATCAGAGTGGATGTCATGCCATCAGCCATTCTGACATCACCTTATTTGCAAGGGCGGACATTAAGGCTGGCAGCCCTTAGGGGACTTGTTCAAGGCACACAGCTCATTAGCGAAAAGGCCAGGCAGGACACAGGTCTAGGAGGAAGTTTAAGGGAACATTTGAGGGGAGGAAACATGGAAACTGAGTGGGCCCCACTGGCTTCCCCGTTGCATCCCCCCAACCACCCCTGACCCTCCGGGCCCTTCTCTCTCACCATCAGGTCTGGGGGGAACAGGGCGTGGGTCATCCTGGCGATGTTCTCCAGGGAGAACTGGAAGGAGCAGTTGAACATGCGGAAGTCGTGGAAGATGGCGGGGCAGTCCCGGGGGCAGATGTCCTGCTGGCCGCTGAAGGTGGAGATGGTGATGGAGTCCGTCCAGAAGGCGCAGGGCTGCATGCCCGTGAAGCCGCCGTCGATGTACCGCTGTGAGGGCAGAGTGGAAGTGCGTGCCTGGCCAGAGGTCCCCTTCCCACGCGGGAGGACACAGGGACAAGCCCTACACTGAGGCCCGGGGGCTGAGTGACGGGCCCAAGGTCACTCAGGGAGCCTGGTGGCCTCTGGACTCCTGCCCAGGGCTCTGTGCCTACGGGGTCCCCCCAGCCATCTTCCTGAGGTTGAGGAGGGGCTCTCAGGCCTCTGTGTGTGTGTGTGTGGGGGGGGGACACGGCAGCACACCCTGGATGAAGCAGGAGCAAGCGCACCCGGTCATAGCCACCCCCCCCCCCCCGCAACCAGCCCCTCAACTGCTGAGGCCAGACAGGAACAGAGCCTTCTAAGGAGGAGCACGCGTGGCGGGCCCGGGCCCAGCAGGTGTGAAACAGGCCCTCCCAGGCGCTGTGGTTCAAGCCGCCCCTCTGCCGTGGCCCGGCGCCCAGCCAGCCCCACGTCCACCCTCCAGGCCCTTCTCCTCTGCGGTTTTGGTTCCTCAGCTGAGAACAAAGGCGCCGGCCCTCTGGGGTCACTGAGAACTACAGCGACATGCAAGCTGGCCTCCAGCTAGAGCTGAACCTTGTCCGGACCTCATTTCCTCCATAAGATGAGGAGGGGCTGGGCTGGGCCCTCTGACTGGGAGTGCGATCAGTGGAAGCCCGTTCCAGGCGCAGTCTCCAGCCCTGCCCGCCCCAGACCTACTGGGGCAAGATTTGCATTATTTTACAAGACCCCTGAGCGACTTGTGGGCACATGGAAGTTTGCGAGGCACTAGCCTAGACGACCTCCAAGGTTCCCCATCACTGAAGGTTCCAGGTCCCCACAGTGCAGGGCCTGGGTCCTAGGCTCCCTGTCAAGCCCGGGAAAGTCTGTAAGGTTGGAGGCATCTTGCTTTGCTGGGCTCAGTAATGGATCAGTGCATCCATTACTTTCCCTTGTTGGGAAAGTTCCTCTTAAGGCCCCAGAAGTCCACCTACTAGTGTGTGGGCATTCTGAGTGGGACAACATTAGAACCTTTCTAACTCCTGGTCTTCCCGCTGAATCCTGAGACCACCCCCTCCGGTCCCAGCTGTGGTCTCGGGGCCCGAGGCACCCCTGGGCCCTGGCTCAGCACTCACCTCACCACGGTAGGTCGGGGGGACGAGGCCGCAGTACACGGGGACAAAACAGCTGCAGTACAGGGCCTGCGGAGGGAGAACAGGGCTGAGACGCCCGAGGCTGGGGCCTGGGGGCACCTGCAAGCAAACCCCGGGCACAGCCAGCCTTGCCTTCCTTAAACCCAAGGTGGAGGCCCTGCCTTCCTCCCAAGTCCAGCCCCTGTCCTGGCCCTGACTATCAGGGTCCTTGGTCCCAGCTTTAAAGGGGGAGGGTGACCTCCATGATCTCCAGGGTCCCTTCTGGCACCAAAGGTCCACAAACTCAATGGGATTCAGCAGCCATTATTGTGCATCTGGCTTGAGCCAGGTCCTGGTACCAAAGGAGATGCCCACCTTTGGGAATTCGGCAAGAGGGGGGAGTGACAGGTGCTGTGACGGAGGTGAGCATGGGCATGGTGGCCCCAAAGGAGGAGCACCCAGCTGGGGTGGGGGGAGGGGTTGGGGCGGGCAGATGAGGGAGCGTTCCAGCGGGAGTGACTAGAGTCTTCTCAGGCAGGTGAAGGAGAGCGAGGGCACAGCAGGTGCACAGGTGCTGGCACGGCAGACGAGGAAGGTGGTAGAAGGCTGGAGAGGAAAGTCTTGAAGAGTTGGTGTAACAAACCCGGGGCATGCGGTGGCGGAGGCGGTAACCACGGACACTGCTTATTCACCCTCCACCCCAGGATCGAGGCCAGGCCAGTGTGGGGGTGTGAGGATGCGTGGCAAGGGTGGCAAGGGCCTTGTCTTCAGAGGAGGGGAGGGGAAGAGAAATATGGGACAGAGTCATGCAGCGTAACCCCTTTGTCATTTAAGAAAATTGGGTATACCCTCAGCCCTCCCCAGCAAGAGCAACTCAGCTAAGAGCTATGTTAATGAGGCTAGAACCGTGCAGTTTCGTGCGTGGTTTGCTCTGGTTGGCACAGGTAGACGCGGAAGGTGGTAAAAGGCTGGAGAAGCAGGACCAGCCGGCCCTCCGACCCTCCAAACTGCCCTTCCCCACCGCACTCCACAGCCCTGCCCCCACTTCAAGCCCCGCCCCACACCAGGCTGGCCCCGCCCTCTTGCCTCGATGAGCTCCTCTTTGGACGTGTACTCTGAAACCACCACACTCTCCCCGTCGGTCAAGCGGGTGAGGCACACGTGCAGCTTTCCGGTGGCGGCCTTGTAGGAGTCCTCAGGCAGGGCCTGGTACAGGAACTGCCGCATCATCTGCACCATCCTGCAGGAGGGCGCCAGTGGCCCCAGGAAGGACTTCTTCACCTCGGCCACACCCACGTTGAGGACTCGCAGGTACTCATCTGTGGAGGAGCAGAGAGGAGCAGGAGGTCAGCGTCGAGTGAGGCCCACAGTGATTTCCCATCTCATCCTGCAGCCAACAAATGGGAAGACCTAGAATTCTGAGGCAGGGACAGGAGAGCAGACGCGGCAGAACTGAGTCGCTGGCCCCAGAGATCCCAGGGCAGAGAGAGACAAAGGACCGCCTTCCTACCCCAAGGAGCTTCCCCAGCTCCTATCACACACCTGCTGTTTCCCGCCGCCCCCCCCCCCCCCCCCCCAGACGACATTCTTTTGGAGTCTGAGAGACCTTTTGTCCTATCTGAGATTCCCATCAAAACACCCCACACCACTGACACAGCTGAAAGCCTTCACCAGGGACACCTGGGGCACTGGCTTAGTGCCAGCTGCAGCTGTGTGCAGGGAGGGCGTGCTGGCCTTGGGGCAGATGAATTTCAGGGAGGGGTGAACTTTGTCCTGAAACCATTGCATCATCTTCCCTTTCTGGCCCCTGACAGGCCGGAAAGGGAGAAGGTCCTGAACCCTGGAGACGGCTGTGCCAGGCTGTCCCGCAGACGCCCAGGAGGGGGACACCTTCTCCTCCTTTCAAGAGGAGCGCAGCCAGGGAGGGCGGACGTGTCGTTCAGGGGGTGCGGAGGGAGGTGTAAGTTGCCTCCCGGGCTCTTGAGAATCCCACCAGGGAAGTTCGGGTTGTAGACTCGCTAAGTCATGCGATGGTGCTGGAGCCGCACAGCAATGCTCCGAGGTGAGCATCTCTCTCCTCATCCCACTGGTCAGGAAACTGGGGCCCGGAGAGGCAATATCGCTTGCCCAGGTCAGCTGTGTGCTGCGTGGACAAAGTGGGATTTTAACCTCGAGTGACTCCGGAACCCATACTCCTTCCACTAAAGGAAGCCGCAGGCTTCCAGGGTCCGGCTTGAACCTGCTTCCTGCCCGTGGCTGCTACCTTCTACCTTGTGGAAGCTCCCTGGGCAAATCAGGAGTGGAAATGGCTCTGAAAAGGACCCTAAAGTTTTAAACAGACATCCCGTTGTCAAACCGCCCCCACAGGAGCGGGCTCACCCTCAGCATCATGTAGCGCTGGCTGCTTGGGAAGCTGTGTGGTCCTGAGCTCTCTGCAGGAAATCAAGCCGGGAAAGCTCCCCAGTCAGAGAGCTTATCAAAGGGACTCGCGGCTGGCCTGTTAGGGCTAAGATCCCTTCTAATGCTGAGATTCCGGGGTTCTCACCAGAGCGACCACACCTCACCTTGTTCTCCGTTTACAAACAGAGCAGCTGAGGCACAGAGACCTTAGGTGGTTTGCAGCAATCTGGGGACAGACCAAAGCTGGTGACCTCTCCTCCTCTGTTCTACAGGCCACGGGTCACTCTCACTGATCCTGGAGGCCGGAGGACAAGGAGCGTCCGCATCGTTTCTCCGCTCCAGAGACTGAATCAGGGGAACCCCAAGTGTCCTTCCCGAGGTGAGAGAGCCAGGCGGTGTTTGCTCTGACTCCGCCCTCTGTCTTTCCCGGTGGGACTGACCCCTGAGGCTGGGTTGCCATGGTGACAGCCTTTTCTCACCAACATGTGGAATCCCAGCTGCATATGTGCAGTCGGGACTGACCCGAGCAGCAGAGCATCTCAGCTGTCACCCTGTGGGGGAAGGCCCGGGTGTGGCGAGGTTAGCTTTACGGGGTGCCGACTGATACAGACTGACACAAACGGCACTTCTCCGGAAGGGAGGGCGGCAGCCAACCCACCAGCAGGTTACGAAACAACTGGGCATTCCGATACCAAGGTTTGGGTCACGGAGCCTCTCCTACAAGACAGTGGGAGGGGGAGTCGGACATGCTGCTTTTAGAAATGTTTTTCAACCTCACCTGAGGATATGTTTTTATTGGTTTGAGAGAGAGGGAAAGGGAGAGGGAGGGAGAGAGAGGGGGAGAAACATTGATCGGCTGCCTCCTGCTTGCGCCCCGAAAGGGGAACAACCCCACTACCTGGGAATGTGCCCTGATCAGGGACCAGATCTGCAGCCCCTCAGGGCACAGGACGGCGCTCCAACCAGCTGACCCCCGGCCAGGCTGCTTTGGGAATCCTCAGCGAGCAACCCGAAGTGGCCACAAAGGCGTTGGTGGCCTTCCCACAATGCCTGGCAGCCAGGAGCACCCTCCGCAGTTTGCCCAAACGCCCCTGGACTCACTGGGACCGACGAAGGGACATTTGTTCTTATTGCACAAGAAACACGTGTTCGTTGTGGGGAAATTGTCTTAAGGGCAGATAAGCAAAAGGAAAAAATTAAAATGACTCGGAATCCCTCTGCCCAGGGGTTAACATTTGGTTTATGTCTTCCTACCCATTTTATATTTATTCTTACTGACAAAATACTTTTATGGAGTCAATCTGTCTACAGTATTATGTGACTTGCTTTTTTTCACCTAATAAATCATGTCTTTCCCATCAATAAGTGCCCACTTATGACCTCATTCACAGGCAGCATGGGCAGTACTGTAAGGCTCTGAGATTACTGACTGAGGTCCCCCGAAGGAGCTGGCTATTTAGTTTGTTTCCTTGCTTTTATAAGCCATGCTGCAATTAATAATCTCGTGCTAAATTCTTTGCCTGTATCCTTCCTTATTTTCCTTAGGATGGGGAGACGTGGAGGTGCTAAGTCAAAGGCATGCACACATTTAGCCTCATAATGCTTATTTTGACCATGGCTTTGTGTATTATCCATTTACAGTCAACTCAGTTGTTCAGGGTGGGGGGGTGACAGGGACTGAACAGTGGCCAGGATAATAGAAATAGCATCGGCATCTCCAATATACTCACCTCTGAAAACAGTGCCCCCTAGAAACTAGCCACGCTGTAGCCAGGCTCACATACCCAGGGAGGGAGGGGCAGGAGATTGTCTGATTTCTCCCACTCAGGTGCCAGTTTAACATTCTTCCCTGCTGCTCACAGGGGATTCGTACCAAAGGATGCCTTATCTCCGCTTCTCCTTGCTTCTCTGCAGGTCCCTCTGTGTGGCTCTGTCTTCAGAGCCTCTCACCACCCCCGTCTCCTCCCCCCCCCCCCCCCCCCCCCGCCCCTTCCTAGCTGAGGGAAAAGCAATGAATCTTCTGGTTAACAAGTCTCTGTTGGTAGCAAGTCACATGTAAGCATAGCAATTGCTGGGTGCTGTGAGGAGGAATAAATTTAGCTTGCTTCTCCGTGCCTCTCTGTCCTTTTCAACACCTTCTCCCAGTTAAAGGGCTCCTTCCGAGCTGCTGGGCTCTGACACAGTGTCCCACACCCGTCACAGCCAGGCGGGCCTTAAAAGCAGCACAGCAGGAAACTCAAGCTTGGCTGCTCTCGTCCCCGCCCACATCCTTTCACAACTTCGTATTGGCTGAGGGTGGTGGCTGTCTCCCGAGCCCAGGAGATTGTCTGAGGGCTGGTCCTTCCCTCCCTCTGTGGCCAATGGTGGCGCTCAGCCCATAGAAGGCCCTTGAGAAGCCTTTGTTAACAGCTGGGAGCTCCTCAAGGGCAGGGATGGGCCATGCTCACCTACGCCCACCAGGCCTCCCACCACACTGGGGGGGGGGGGGGGGGCAGATTGCTCAGTGTGTGACAGAGGACAATGAGAACCTACGGGGAGGAAAAGCAAATGATGGAGATGCTCACCAGGAAGGGATTCCTGACTTAATGGCCCAATAAAAGCTTGAAAGCCAGATCGTCCCAGACAGATGGCTGGATAACAGAGTTAGCTTTGGCCAGGGTGGCCCATCCCGCAGGTTTTATGAACCCACAGCCCTAAAAGCTTCAGTGGGGAAATAAATAACCCAGATCCCGGGACTGGGAGGTTCTGAGGCCATTTGGAAGCTGCTCCAAATCTCAGTCACTCTTTTCTAACACCAGATCCATTTCTTGGAAAGAGCTCAGATTTTGAAGCCAGGCAGATTTGGTCTAAACCCCAGCTTTGCTGCATACTATCTGGGCAGCCACATAACTTCTTCCAGCCTCAATTTGCCACCTATAAAGTGGGACTAATAATACTTAGGTTAGGGGGTTGAGACGAGGCGGGCCTTTTTAAGGTCCCGCACACAGAAGCGCTGTGTCTCAGCAGGCCAGCCGCTCCCAGGCGGCCCTGGGAAAGCCTTCGTCATGTTTCTGCCTTTCAGCTTTCTCTTCTGCACGGGACAGTGATTCCTGCCCAACGCCTCACCCCGTGTGCACAGGCTCCATGTGGGTGAGGAGAGTAGGTAAAAGCACTGTGCAGGGGAGGGGTGCACCGGCTGAATTCAGGGCTTGGGAGGGATGGTGAGATATAGGAGAGGCACAGCTGACCACAGCACTCCTCCCTGTCAACTTGGGGGCCTACAGATCTAGTTGGTAAAGGGGGGAAGTAAAACAACCATTGAAGGGAAGGATGTGCGTGATTAGATATGCATTTATCTAATTTATCTGCTAAGTGCCTAAAGTTTCTTCTCTTCGTGAGAGCAAGGATGGTCTCTGTCTTGTTCGTCCCTTTGTCCCTAGCACCTGATAAAGTGCCGGAACATGATCGAGTTAATAAACACGAATACATTCGTGAATAGTGGAGAAGTGAACGAACCCCCGCCATCAAAGCGGGACACTGAGGTCCAGACAGAGAAGCAGCTATTCAAGGTGACTCAGACTGAAGGCGGCTTCCCTTCCCATCCTCCACAAGGCCTCTCGCTGGGTGAAAAATCCTAGAAAGGCAGGCAGCTGTCAGCTGACGATTTAAATAGCTGGGGATCCCAGTCAGGGGGTGTCCAAATTAGGTTTCGGCGGAGGAGGATGGGACTGCTCGGGGTAGCCTAGCAACAACCTCGGGCTCAGCCAATCACTGTGAGGCGCCTCCCGCCCTGAGCAGCAGGGACCATAATGGGGGCCGGGAGCTGGGAGCAGCACCGGGGAGGCGCCTGCAGCAGAGCTGGCTGCCCAGGGAACCCTGCGGGTCTCCATCTCTGGCCTAGAAGCCTGCTGCTCCCGCCTGGTCCCTGCTGTAGCCTGGATTATTGGCTGCAAGACCCTGTGGGTGACTCTTGGTGCCGACTCCACTGTAATAGCAATGAGTGTCTTTTTAAAATATATATATATATTGACTTTTTACAGAGCGGAAGGGGCGGAAGGGAGAGGGATAGAAAGTCAAAAACATGGATGAGAGAGGCATCCATCAGCTGCCTCTTGCACGCCCCCTACTGGAGATGTGCCCGCAGCCAAGGTACATGCCCTTGCCGGAATCAAACCTAGGACCCTTCAGTCCGCAGGCCGACGCTTTATCCACTGAGCCAAACCGGTCTCGGCAGCAATGATTGTCTTAACAGCAGTCCTTCACTCAAGCAGGTTTCACACTTATCTCCGGTTATCCTCACAGGGACAGCGCCCCGTTTTATTTCTGTGCCACCCCTTCCGGGGCATTGACGGAAACCAATGGCTTCAGGCTGCAGGGTCCCCCTGGACGGCCCACAGAGACCCTCTGGGCAGTGGTCTCCAGTCAGTGGGACTTTGTTCAAAAGAAGATCTCAAGTGGAAACCCGTGCACAGAACAGCTCAGCACAGGCTGCTCTCCGTGAAGCCGAGCGGGGTCTCAGGCCTGTCGGGTTGCCCAGCTCACCCGAGAAGGAAGCCCCTGAATGCACAGCCCTGAACCCCCTCAGACTCTAGGAGCCTCAGTCACACCAAAAACACAAGACTAGGCTAATTCTCTCTGTTTACGGGCAAGAAATCCAGCTCAGGATAGCGATTACGCTCAGTAACTACGGCCGAAAGTCCAGAGAAGTGAGTAAAGGCTGGGGTGCCCTCGGGCTCGCAGTCTGGGCCAGCGTGAGGCAGAATTAGGATGTCTAGAAAGCTCCTTTTCCACTCTTTTCTGAATGCATTGAGGCGTTAGCCAAAAGCAAAACATAAAAACACAAACTAAAGCCGAAACCGGTTTGGCTCTGTGGATAGAGTGTTTGCCTGCGGTCTGAAGAATCCTGGGTTCGATTCCGGTCAAAGGCATGTCCCTGGGTTTCGGGCACATCCCTGGTGGCAGCTGTTCCATGTTTTTGACTTTCTATCCCTCTCCCTTCCTCTCTGTAAAAAAATCAATAAAATATGTAACACACACACACACACACACACAAACTAAACCCCCCCCAATACTTTTTATGGGCAATCATCATCTTCCATGCATACCCTTTTCAACCCTAAGAGAACTGACTTTAAAAGTTCAGATTGTTGCCGGAACCGGTTTGGCTCAGTGGATAGAGTGTCAGCCTGCAGACTGAAGGGTCCTGGGTTCGATTCCGATCAAGGGCATGTACCTTGGCTGCGGGCACATCCCCAGTAGGGGGTGTGCAAGAGGCAGCTGATTGATGTTTCTCTCTCATCGATGTTTCTGACTTTCTATCCCTCTCCCTTCCTCTCTGTAAAAAAAATCAATAAAATATATATATATTTTTAAAGTTCATATTGTTGTATATCGTATTGTCATGGAAACGGCAGGGCCTCCCACTGGTTCACTGCCTGGACGCCCTTTATGGCGCGGTGGCTGCTCTTCCCCAGGCCCCGGGCCCTCACCCTGCCCCCAGGAGGTGGGCACGAACTCCCCAGCTTTCCACGGAAGGATCTAGTAATCACTTGAGAAACAGGCAGGGAGGATAGGTGTCTAGAAAGTTCTCTGGAACCTCGCGGTGTTCTCAGGGCCATTGCCCCCGCTCTCTTCTTTCTGACTGTCTTCTCTGGTGGACCCAGAATTCTCTTTGAGATTCTGCTTCAAGATGGAAACCACGTCCCCTTCCAGGCTGTGGCCCGTCCCACCGTCCTACTGCCCCACAGATGTCCCTGCACTGCTGAGGGGACACGGGGCTGGCGCAGAGCTGAGCTAGTCACCCTCCAGTCTTTAGTCTTAAGAGTTGTTTTTTGGAGAGGGTTTATGGGGCGGGTGGCGGGTGGGAGGGACTCCAGGTGAGGCTCTGCTACACAGAACAAAGGCCATCTCAGAGCACCTTCTCATTTGGGATTTCCCAAATCAGTTCACCACCGCACAGGGACACCCATGCCTCCCTCTTCCAGAACCCTGGTCTCTGAATGCATGTCGGCTGACTGGCGTCGTCCCCTGTTCCCTCTGTCTGAGACTTTAGCCAGTTGGGTCTTGTAACCGCGTCTCTCTCCGTCCAGTTGCATGAGTCTTGAAGTTCCCATGCAGCACCACGCCGGTTATGCTCTTACAAGCACCGCCGCTGGGCTCCTCCTCGGCGCTAGGCACTGAGCCAGGCTCGGAGCCCTCATTGTCTGTTTAATCTTCATGAGCGCATGTGAGGCAGTGCTATGTCATCTCCTCTCTACACCTTGGAAAGCCGAGACTCGGCCAGTAACTTGCTCAAGGTCACACAGCTGGACACAGCAGAGCCAGGCTCCAGTCCTGAGGGCCCCAGAGCCAAGGTTCTTTACACCACAGTTCTCTGCTCCTCCAGGGAGAGCACCCCGTCCTCTCTCCGAGCTCTGCCCCACCGCAGGCCCGGGCTGGTCTGTCTCGTTTAGGCCGCCTCCTAAGGGCTCGGATGCCCCTGGGAGACAGGAAGTCTCCCTTTAGAGCCACAGAACCCAGATTGCATCTTCACACACATGCTCCTCTGCCCCTGATCCAAAGCCCTTCTCAAGCCGGGTCGTCCCTTCTCTCACAGTAAACACACTGTTCACAATCCCGCTTTCTACCCCTGCTCACACTTTGTTGTTGTTAATCCTCACCTGAGAATATTTTTTTCCATTGAGAGAGAGTGAAAGGAAAGGGGGGGGGGGGGGGAGAGAAACATCAATGTGAGAGAGACACATAGATTGGTTGCCTCCTGTACCAACACCCCAATCCTGTCCAGGGAGCGAATCCACAACCCAGGTACGTGCTCTTGATGGGAATCAAACCTGAGACTCTTGGGTGCAGAGGCCAATGCTCTAACCACTTAGCTTCACTGACCAGGGCTCGCTTCTATTTACTTTTTTAACCATCTGTGCAGACCTCGCCCTAAAGCCCAGTTAAGCTCTGGGCCTCCTCCTGAAAGCCTTCCCCAGTCACCCTGTTGTTAGCTCCTTCTGACCCGACCGTGTGCAGTCACCTCAGGCTCGGGCCGGCTGCGGTCCTTGAGGACGGGGAGCACCTGTGACAAGAACGCCCTTCTCCCCTCTTATTGCTAGCTCAGTGTCGCCCTGAGTAGGTATTGTTAGTAGGTATTCAAGAATGAGTAAATGAGCTCTCACTGGTTTGGCTCAGTGGATGGAGGGTCAGCCTGTGGATTAAAGGGTCCCAGGTGCGATTCCAGTCACATGCCCAGGTTACATGCTTGATCCCTGGTGGGGGGCATGCAGGAGGCAGCTGATCAATGGTTCTCTCATCATTGATGCTTCTGTCTCTCTCTTCCTCTCCCTTCCTCTCTGAAATGAACCAAAAAATACATATATTTTTTAAAAATGAATAAATGAACTGTAGGGACTATTTCTTTTTTATTCCCACAGGGATGAACACAGACCTTGAGCTCTCTCACGTCGATGTTTCTCTCTCTTTCTTCTCTCCCCTTCCCCTTTCTCCCTCCCTTCCACTCTCTCTCTAAAAAAATCAATGGAAAAATGTCCTCACTCTTCAGGTGAGGATTAAAAAGAATAATAATTTTAAAAAATTAAAAACCAAGAAAATTAAAAAAGAAAAGAAAAACCAAATTCTTGTGCCAATTAAAGCCCACAATTACCTATTAAAAATATTAATCAGACCGGTCAGAGTCCAGTGATCTTTGTTTTAATAAGCTTGGTAAGTTCCATAGGGCATTCTTTAATTAAATGAAAAACGTTGCTTTACCTAACCTATGCTTTTCTATTTCAAGGTGATTTTCTTTTTATTCAGCATTTGTTCATCAGACTTATTGTGTGACTAGTATTTGCCAGGCACTGTGCCAGAAGCACCCATGACTCCGCTTGTCCCTCACCGCAATGAGCAGGGATGTGGGCCCACCCCAAGCTACGGGCGGGAAAAACGAGGGTGTGGCAGGTCTCTGGCTGGTGGAGGACCCGCGGTGACAAGGGGCAGAGCCATTTCCTTCCTGAGAGCGTGGGCACATGGCTCCGCAGGATGGCACACCCGCGCATCTCCTTCCCCGAGCTGCATCCTCACCAGCCCTGGCTGGTTATTCCTCGGCTGAGAGACAAAGGCAGGCACAGGGGTGACCGAGGGAAAGAATTACCGAGCCAAGGTTCCCGCAGAGGTCGCCTTGTCCTCCCAGCACCGGCTCCTGAGTCCCAGTGGACCCACTGCCCGGACACACCTGACCGCCTGCCAACGACAATGACTCCAGGGCCCAGCAAACCTCTGGTCCCTGGATGGCAGCAGTGGCCCGAGGCAGCGCCAGACCAGGTGTGCGAGGCCAACAGAACACCTGTGGCCTCCTCCGTCCCCGGAGGAGTCGTGCTGGCCCTGTGGTGCCCACATTTGAGGGGCGGGGCCCCTGCTCCTGGCCCTGCCGCGTGCTTGGCAAGGTCCTCTAGAGGCCCAGTTCCCGCCTACGAGGACAAGGCAGGCTCGTTCGTGCCCAGCGCTGCTGCCCCTGCTGGTCTCAGCCTGGGCCCACCTGCTGTGCCCTCCTCCCCCTCAGAGAGGCCTCGGCCAGCCCACCGCAAGGTGACACTTTGTGAATGAAATTTTAGACGGTAACTCACGTATAAGATGGACAACAGCCCGGTAGACTTGCTGGCCCCAGGGCTTCACATGTGTCCTCTCCCCGCTTCCGTGCTCCTGCCCCCGCTGCCCCACGGAACCCTGGGGCTCCTTGGAACACAGTTCGGAAACCACTGGCCTGAGTTCCACCTCCAGCTACTCACCTCCTCTCCCAAAGACAAAACACAACTATTTGTAACACGAAGGCATTGGACTCACTCACTGACCTTCCTTCTGTGACGTTCCGGTATTATAATCAGACCCATAACTGCAGAGAACTATCTGAGAGCCAGGTAAACCTCAAAATAAACATGGCAAAGACATTCCGTGGCACCTGCCAGCAGCCAGCGACTGTCAGGAGTTTGTCAAGCGCTCTTATTGGAAGAGCAATCTGTGGCAGCCATGGGACCGTAAGATCTCCAATGGCGCAGCCAGTCCCGCTGAGGAGACAAGAAGCAGTCTGAAGCCATCGGGCAGCAGAGCGTCGGGCGAGGGCGGCGGCCAGGAGGCTGCATGGGAGGAAGTGCCATCTCTGGAGAAGAGAACAGAGGTCGTTCCTAGCAAGGGACACCATGGGTGCTGTGGCCACTGCCCCGGCCCCTGCAGGACTGGGACGCCTACCGATGGCTCAGAGCCCAGCCCTCCCAGCCAGCTGACTGACTGGACTTGACCTTGGGGCTATGAGGACATGCTTTCGGTCCCAGGCAGAGGGAGAATCTGTCCATCATCATCACGTCACCAGTTACAGTTATTGTGGCAGAGTTTGCTAGTCGTCCCCAATATCCATCCCTTCCTTCTTCCTCAGTGATCGAACCGCCCCTTTGTAGCTGAACATGCCTCCCAACATAAAGTCTGCATCCATGTCCCAGCTTCCCCTGCAGTCAGGTGGGGTCAAGTGACTAAGTTCTGACCCATGGGATGTAAGGTGACATGTGTGTCACTCCAAGGCTGCCCTTAAAGGAGAGAGGCATGCCCTCCCCTCCCCTTCCGACTGGAATGCAGACATGGCGGGGAGCCCAGGATGGCAGGGCCCAGTCTTAACTCTGTGGGGCCATCACACAGCCTGGGGGAGAGGGGAGCACAGCCACATGCACCAGCAGTGCTCCTCTGTCTTGGTGAAGTCCCCGCAGCACCCCCCCCCCCCCCCCCCCCCCTAGTATCAACTGCAGCTACAGTATCAACCCCGCAGCTTGCAAAGCTCATTTCCGGGGCCCCTGCGTTCCCAGGGCCTGGGGAGGGGAGGCAGACCCCTCCTCCCACACCGCACAGGAGCTGAGGCTCACGGACGGCTGGCCAAGGTCACTCACTGCTGAGTGATTCCCAGGACCGGCTGGGTCTAACCCCACTGCCCTCCTTCCTAAGCCCCACTCGGAGAGACCACTGAGCAGCATCCGGCTGGAGGACACTTCCGCAGCCTTGGTTCCCGGGAGCCTGCCTCCTGGCCAGCGCTCTTCCCCACGGAGATTCTGTCTCTGTGGCGAGGGGCATCGAGGAGTTAGCGCCCGCTGGGAGTCGGAAAGACTCTCAGGGGAGTGACGTCTGAGGTTGGCTTCGGAGAATGGGGGCGCGTAACAGAGGGAGAGGAGAAAGGGGACAGACTCCCGGGAGAGGGAAGCTGGAGTGAAGACACGGAGACCGGACACATCTGTGCAGGGGAGAGCTCCCTGGCCCGCCTAACCCTCAGCCCCGCCCTGTGCCGTGTGACTGGGTGGTGTGGGTGTTTGTCGGAGGGGGTCGAGGTTGCATTGTTGAGAAGGCAGAGTGAGGGGTGTTGGAAAATAATGACTGTTGAAGGTCTACACAAAGTCGCCTGATGAGCTCAGCTGAAGGTCAGCTCAGTCCCTCCATTCCCCCCTCACCCAGCAGGTCCTGGCTGTGAGGGCGGCCAAGCTGGTCCCCGGCTCTCGGCTCTCAGACTCAGTCCTAGTCTGCAGAGAGATGCCCACGCTGACCCTCCCGCTAAACAAGGCCAGGGAGCCTGCCCACACCTTCTGTGGGAGTTGAAATATTTCCAAATAAAAATCTACAAGAGACAAAACCAAGCCGGGTGGGGAGTGCACAGATGAAACCCAGTAGGTAAATGCTGTCACTGTTTGTTAGATGATGGGTTCTTGGGGCTTCATTATGTTATTCTTTCCAACATGTTTATATGTTCCCATTAAAAAGCTATTACCAAGTTTTTAAATGTTCATAATAGCCCGGATCTCATCTGAAGACGGATAAATGAATGTGATCGGCCCACGCAATGGAATAGCGCTTGGCAGCCACACGGAGTGAGAGAGGTCAGGGCCAAGGACCCGGGTGTGCGGCCCACTTTCGGGGAAGGTGCGGGGCGGCAACTCCACGGACAGAAAGGGAGATGCGCTGCCAGGTGCCTGGGGGAACGAAGGGATTGAGAAGTGACGGCTACGGGGCACCGGGTTCCTTTGGGGGACAACGGAAATGTTCTATAATTGATGGTGATGTCGGAGGGACAACTTTGTGAATATACTAAAAGCCATTGAGTCATACGCTTCAAATGGTGAACTGTCTGATGCGTGAAGGAGATCTCAAAAAGCTGGTCTAAAAAACGAAAAAGCAGAAGGTGGGGAGAGAAAATCACCAGGAGAGGCTGTGGGCCCAGGGTCGTCACCCCGTCTCTGAAAGGCGGGTCGGGTGTGGGGATGGGCCACGGACAAGAGTCAGACTAGCCCTAACCAGGGTCAGTCTTCCTCGTTGACGGCCTCATAGAGGCGAATCCAGCCAAAGCCCGCGGTGAAGCCCCCCTCGGCCCGTTCCCCACGAGCAGTCACATCCGAGTTTTCATGAGCGCCTGCGGTGGGCATGTTGCAGGTTTCCATGTGAAATGGCTGCCTGCCCACACACCATGGCATCTGAGGTGGCTCTGCCTCTCAGTTTTCCAGAGGGCCTGGGTCCCAACCAGGGCTGCCACCGAAATCCCCCCGCTGCACCCCGGAAATCCTGACGAGGTGTTTGGGAGAAGCCTGAGCCAGGAACACTTTAAAGCTCCCCAGGTGATGTGAATGTGCAACTGAGATTAAGGACCTTTAATTTAATGAAGTTTTTTTTTTTTCTAATAACTAGAAGAAAATATCAAAATCATGGCACAGCAGGGGTAAGGGAGCCATTTTTTCTGCCAAGCCCATTTGGATATCTATAACGTAATTCGTGGGCTATACACAATTGTCAACTTAAAAATTAGCCTGCTGCATTTAATAACTCACCCTTAATGCCTTGGCAGGGCCAGAACAAATGATTTCCCGGGCCTTCTGCAGCCTGCTGGCCAAGCGTTTCCCACCCCTAACAGAATGGATAAGTATTCTATCACGAGACTTTCCACATGGAGCCCCGACACCAGTGAGCTGCACTCCTCAGGCCCTCTGGAGGCCACGCCCTCTGGAGGCCACGCCCCTGTGTGACTGTGTTTGTTGTCATGCCTGTTCTCAACAGAAGCCGAGGCTCCTGGCCAACCTGTCCCTACCTGTCAGACGCCTACTCACCTTTCAAGCACCAGCTCAAATGCCACTTTTATGGGGCCTTCCGCGATTGCAGGCATTGGCTCCCTCCCTCTGCACTTCTGTGCCTTTTCATTGGCTAGTACTCCGTGGGAGCCTTCTTGTGTCATGATTACCTGGCTGCCCTGGAGTCTGAGTAGAAGGGAAGCTTCTTGAGGGCAAGGGCAGAGCTGCACTTTGTATGCTATCTTTGTGTCCTCTGCAGGCCCTAGTATATCCTCAGCAAACACTTGTTGAATGAATGAATGAATGAATGAATAAATGAATGAATATGAATGACTGCCTTGCCATGCAGTTTTTATAGAGAGGAAAATGCCTAGTAGCTTAAGTGGGATGGGGTTTTAAGTCCACCAAATCCCCATTCTTTGATAAGGAAAATTTCATTTTTCAAAATTATGCAAGTCCCCATCCCCACTTCTGCCAGATTAGAGATCCTGAATCCCCACTGGAGATGCACCTCACCTTGGAGGAATGACTCAGTCAACAAACGTTTAGGGCATCTATAAAAGCCAGGCACTGTGTTGGTTTCAGCACTTTCACACGGCCCCAAATCGGCCCTATCACACAGCGAGGCACGCATCTCCTGATGACAACACTGCTGCCTGGCTTCCACAGAACAAAACACAATCTCAGGACGGGGAGCCCAGGCTGGGAGTGAGAGGAGGGAGGCCCCGGGACCCACGCACTGAAGAATACTGTTAAAAAAAAGGCAAACCTCTGATTATACGCAGATGGTCTGATTGTTTATACATGAAATATGAGATAATCTACCAACAAACTTTTAGCACTATTAAGAAGTTCAACAAGGTTGCTCGAAACAAAATTAATAACCAAAAAGAGTCAACATTCTTACGTCAGCAATAATCAGATTAGAAAATGCCGTAGAAAAAAAAGACCTCATCGCCCAGAGCAACAAAAACTAACACATCTAATAAAAGACCTGCACAGTCTTTACTAGAGGGCAAAAAGGTCAGAAGAGAGAGAGAGAGAGAGAGAGATGTCATTTCAATCAAAATCCCAACAGAGCTTCTCAATGAGGGGGGAGGAGGTGGTAATAGGAGGGTCAAGAATAACAGAGGCAGGATTTGAAGAAGAAACTGACTGAAGAGGAGGAGGAGAGAGGGATCGCCATATGTGAGGTGCCACATAAGGCTCCAGTGATTGAAACTGCAAGGTGGTGCGGAGGTAGACAAGTTGGCCAGAGGAAGAGGAAGAGGAAGAGACTCAGGGGCAGACTCGAGAATCCAGGAGCTGGAATAAGCCAGAGGTGGCATATCAAACCGGTATGCAAAGGGCTGCCTGTAAATGGCGTGGGACGATTGGTTAGCTTAGCACATGGCAAAATCATTAAAAATGTGGATTTCTACCTCAAACTAGCCACAACATAAATTCCAGCCTAAATATGAAAGAGCAAAACTTAAAAACCTTTGAAAGAAGATGTAGGAGAAATCATTAAAACAAAGTCAAGATGCTAAAAAAACACAAGTTGTAAGAGGAAACGACTGATTTTCTAAATGACAAGAGACCTCATAATCAAAATAACAAGCCATGGTGTGGAATAAGACAGCCGCAATGTCTGTAACTGACAAATGGTTAATGTACGGATGATGGAAAGAACATCTACAAATTAAAGAGAAAAACCTCACTCTGTAGAAAAAACAGGGAAAGGTCACGAATAGGCAAGTTACACAAAAGCAAACACAAGTGATCAATGAACACAGAGCTGCTTGACATCACTAGTAATCAGGATATGCAGATTACATAAAGTGAGACATCATTTACATTCATTAAAGTGAATTAATACTTTGCAGACTGATAGCACCAAGGCCTGATGACTTGTGGGGAAATTAGTGGTTAAATTGGGACAACCACTTGGGAGAGTAATTAAGCCACGTCTGGCTTCGTTAATGCGATGCATATCAAAGAGAAACATCCCATGTGGACATGGCCGACACAAACACAGATGCTCCGTGCAGTGCTGTTTGTAACAACAGACACGGGGCCGTGTCTGTCAGTCGAATGGCTGAAGGGACCTGGGACAGTCTTGATGGCATATATACTGAGAGAGGCCGAGAGCCTCAAGGACTGTCAGGAGACCAAGTCCCGGTTCTTGGTGTGCTTCTGACTGATGACAGATGTTACACACGGCCCTGGTCCCTCTGAGTAGAGGATATCTCCCCCAGTCTAAGTGCAAACCTCACCTCCCTAGGGACACAACCAGCATCTGCAGAGCAGTTTAAAGGGGGAATGTGGAGACTCTGGCCAAACGGGGTTCAAACCCCAGCTTTATCCAATACTGTCTGTGTGACCGTAGGCAAGTCAGCGAAGCTCTCTGTGACTCAGTTCCCTCCTCTGTAAATGGAGATAATAATAGCTTCGCCTCAAGAGGCTGTTGTGAGGGCTGGATGAGTTGATATCCCAAAGCCTTAGAGCTGCCTGAAATAAGGAAGTGCTGGAGAGTAGGAAACCCCTTGGTGGGGAAGTGGAGTGACGTGGGCTGGAGGGATGTGGGCTGGAGGGACGTGGGCTGGAGGGATGTGGGCTGGAGGGACGTGGGCTGGAGGGAAGTGGGCTGGAGGGACGTGGGCTGGAGGGACGTGGGCTGGAGGGACGTGGGCTGGAGGGACGTGGGCTGGAGGGAAGTGGGCTGGAGGGACGTGGACTGGAGGGACGTGGGCTGGAGGGACGTGGGCTGGAGGGACGTGGGCTGGAGGGATGTGGGCTGGAGGGACGTGGGCTGGAGGGACGTGGGCTGGAGGGACGTGGGCTGGAGGGACGTGGGCTGGAGGGAAGTGGGCTGGAGGGACGTGGGCTGGAGGGACGTGGGCTGGAGGGACATGGCTCGGCTCGGCTCAGCGCATAAACTGGCAGCTGAGTGAGAACGGCGAGACCCCTGCATCTCACCCCTCCCTGAACAGCCCTCCTAATCACGCAGCAGGAGGCCCAGCCCCTCCCCCCTTCCCCAGCCTCGGTTCCTCTCCCCTGCTGTCCAGCCCTTCACAGCCTGGCCAAGTGGGTTTGGGGCAGTGTTTATGGAGTTGATTGAATTGGACTAATTCTGTCACGGCCTCGAATGCCAGAGGATGTGGACATCGCGGGTTCTCTCAGACGGTTATTTTGTGTTGAAACACGGCATGGGGAGACGAGTGCGATGGGCCAGGTGAGCGACAGACACCGCGCAGGGAGGAAATCTGAGGAGGGAACCTGTGATCCCGGGTCCGGGAGAGGCTCCCCGCCCCTCTGCAGGCCTGTCCCGGGCCCATCCGGGGCCTGAAGCACTAACTGCCTCATTCCCAGGGCTCTGTGTGGGAAAGGTCCAGAGCAGCGGTTCCCAACGAGCCTTTGGCTAGGCGCCACCTAAACACCTCTAACATGCTGATGCCCCCACACCATGACACACAACCCTTATTCTAAAGGCGAGCTCCTAAAAAATAAATAAATACACAGACAGATAAATGAAAGTGAGCTCCTATTCACGTGGCCATCAGCTCGGTCTAAACACGCTTCCAAGGAACATGGCATCCATGAAAGAGAGAAATAAAAGAATGAAAGGACAGTTGAAGTACTGAGAAAATCACCAAGAAATTGTTATCATAATAATATGAAGTGATATGAAAATATAACAAAGTCTTAAAACATATAATAGAGAACTGGAATGCATAAATATGTCACAATATATATTTATATACTGTATATGAGACCCTAAGAACCATAAGAAATACAAAACACTCACTGTTAATAGCTCCTTCTCAAATTGCCCCCCTCAAAAATCAAATTGCCCCTAGGGTCCACTGGGGCATGTTGGGAACCACTGATCTAGAAGGATCCAGGCAGAGCCCTTAGCACTGGCTGCAGGAGGAGAGGGGATTGTGGTGAGTGGCGTGGGGGGTGGGAGGGCAGTGGAGGACTTTTTCACTCTATATACTTTGGCATTGGTTGAATTCTGTGCGGTGAGAGAGGATTTGTTTATTACATGTGAATATTCAAAAGAAAAATTAACTTTGCCCAGAGGTACTCAGTGGAGGGCATCACTGTTATCCTTTAAAACAAAGACGAAGACCTCCTGCCCAGCACACAGGATGGGGCCGGCATCCCCTCCTCACGGGCCCCTCAGCCGGCTCCCGGCTCCACCTTCGGCACGCATCCTGAATCCAGCCACTGAGCGCTTCTCTCTGCCCCCCCACCTCCTCCGCCTGCCATGCTTCCTTGTTTCCATCATGGACTGGGCACTGGCAGAATCCCCACTTTACAGATGCAGAGGCACAAAAACTGAGAGCGTGCAGTCATTTCCCCAGGTCCACATTGTGAAATGGCAGGGTGGGTCCAACCCACGGACGTGTGTGCCCTCAGCTGCCCCACATCGCCCCCACAGCCTCTGTGCCTCGCCTCTCGGGGAGGGGTCAGAGCTTATCCTCTGTCTCAGGCCCTCGGAGATCTGGTCCCTGCTGGCCTCTCAGCCTCCCCCACCCCCTCCTCACCCACCCTTCAGTCCCACCGGCTCCTGGCTGCTCCTTGACTAGAATATTCTTTCCTGCCTGACCTTAAATGGCTTCTTCTCTCTGTCTCTGCTTGAATGTCACCTCCTCTAAGAGGGCTTCCCTGATCACTCTCTCTGAAATAGCCCCCCCTTTATTCCCTGACCTCTTCCTGCTGTCATTTTATTCATGGATCTTGCACTTCCTGCCGTGACAACAGGTTGCTGCGTGGCTGTTTCCTTCCCTAGCATTTCTGTCCCACGAGGACAGGGACTCTGTCCCCTGTGCTTGGAGCAGAGCTGGGCGCAGAGCAGGAGCTCAGTACAGGAATAACTGCGCCCCGGCTGCCCGTGTGGATGGCCCCGGGGCCTCCAGTGCCAGGTCGAGGCCTGCTGTCTGGGCTGCTGGGAACTTGTGCCCCCACCCCCACTCCCACGTGGATGGGGCTTCTGCCCTAGGGATCAGCGATGTGGCCCACCCTTCTCTCTGGACCCTGGACTAGCCGCTGGAAGGTGAAATGAGAATGGCCACATCCTTCCCAGCTCCTCCCATCCTGCCCTGCACCCACCACATCCCCAAGGTCTCCCCGGCTCCAGCACCTGGAAGCAGGCCCCGCCAACCCATCCCCCTGGAGGCAGTACAGACAGGATGTTTGGGGGACCTCTTGCCTCAAACTGAGGGAGATCACAGGTGAGGCAGGAGCGAGAGAGATGGGGCCATCTCCCGGGAGGTCAGAGACTGGTACCCGGCAGACCAGCCTCAAACACCACAGGTGCCCACCATCCCACTCGACCCACCTCCTCCTCCCCTGTCTCCCAGAAATCCTCTCTTTGCTCCCCTAAGCATCCCTGAGCGTCTCTGAGGCTCCACCTTGGGGGATCCCCCAGAGGCTCGGGGAGCAGAACAAGGCCTCACCCATCTCGATGCCGCAGATGACCAGGGCAGCGATCACCGCGCCCGCCGACGTCCCCGCGAAGCGATGGGCGGTCTCCAGCATCCGGGGGGCCAGGTCCCGCAGGGCGTCCACCGCCCCAGCCTGGTAGAAGGAGAGGAAGCCGCTGCCCGAGAAGGATATGGAGTGGGGGGTGTCCGGGTCCCCCTTGAACACCTGTTCTTCCATCTCCTCAGCCTGGACTAGGTGGGGAGGAGTCAGCCCTCAGCCGGCTCCCGTGGGAACCGGATGCCAAGCTTCCCTGCCGGCCCGGCGCCTGGGATGGGGCGGCTCTCCGTGCCAGGCACCTGGGATGGGGCGGCTCTCCGGGCGGCGGGGCACCGTGGCGGCACGCCTGGGCCCGCTGCGCCGAGCTGCGCCAGGCCGGGGTGAAGGAGGCCCAGGTGTGAGCAGGTCCCCAGGCCCCCTGGTTTCATGGCGCGGCCAGCTTCATCTCCGGCAGAGTGCTCGCCTCTGCCCTGCCGGCTGCACCGGGGAGCCTTGAGCTGCCGAGGGCCGAGCCAGGGGCGGGCACCCTCAGCCCTCGGCCCAGGAGGCTTCGCACCGAGTTGCAAAACTTCCGTGATGGTATCGGAGGGCCTCGCCCCAGGCCGCGGGGCCAGAGGCTGCGGCAGCCCAGGAATGCCTTGCTGCTCCCTCCCCACCGGGACGCGTCCCCTCCCACTCAGGCCTGGCAGCTGGCTGTGCCTGGGGGACACACTCCCACCGCCCCCGTCCCCCCCCCCCCCCCCTCGCACATGAGCTCCCTGTGCTTGCCCGCTTGTTGGCTCACATCGCCGGCCTGGCTGCGGGCAGACCCTGGAGGAGACACCTTGGGCTTGGGGCCCACCTGGCGCCCTCTCCGTCCTCACCCCCTTTCTTTCCGGCCCTTCACCGACCCATGGACCCTCTGCCAAGCCCAAACCTGCATCCTGTCTCCAAGGTGTCCGGGAAAAATTCCGAGGAAGCCTAGAATCCCACTTTGGGATGAGAAGTTGGAGAGGGACGGTTTGGCCCCAAGGGTGGAGAGCTGGAGGACAGACGGGCAGTGGGGCCAGGGCAGAGATGGTCCGAAGCCCAGGAAGTGGGGCACGGGGCCAGGGGAGTGGGGGGGGGGGGCACCGTTCACACCCCTGGAGCTGTGCCCAAGGCTCTGGAGAGGGGCGTCTTCCTCACACCTACCATTTTCGCAGCACCCCCTCGCCCGCTGTCCCACCCTCCAACTCCCCATCCTGCACCGGTGCCCAGGCCCTCCAGAGGCAGGACCAGAGTTAGAACCGAGACACCAACTGCCCGCCCCAGTGGTCAGTCCAGCGCTCGGCTCATGGGTCCCGGGAGCTCCCTGCACCTCTGCGGCCTCACCGCCCAGTGGGGCCCGAGCGAGGCGGGGCCCAGGATCAGGGCAAGGGGTTCCCTCACTTGGGTAGGGAGCTCCAGGTACAGAATTGCCTCCTCTGGAGAGAGAGTTTGGATTAAATGTGTGTCTGAGCAGAGAATGTGTGTGTGTGTGAGTGTATGTGGTGTGTGTGTGTGTGT
>CM050517.1:5583500-5618500 GCA_027563665.1 Antrozous pallidus | reverse complement strand
TGTGTGTGTGTGTGTGTCAGGAGCGACTCCCCGGGTGTGTGTGTGTGTGTGTGTGTGTGTGTGTCAGGAGCGACTCCCTGTGTGTGTGTGTGTGTGTGTGTGTGTGTCAGGAGCGACTCCCTGGGTGTGTGTGTGTGTGTGTGTGTGTGTGAGGAGCGACTCCCTGGCTGTGTGTGTGTGTGTGTGTGTGTGAGGAGCGACTCCCCGGGTGTGTGTGTGTGTGTGTGTGTGTGTGTCAGGAGCGACTCCCCGGGTGTGTGTGTGTGTGTGTGTGTCAGGAGCGACTCCCTCCCGGGAGCATGGTGAGAGGGCCATGCTGGGCTTCAACACGGGCAGCCTGCCCGAGCAGGCTCAGAGCTGTTGGCCCACGGGCTCCTCCCTGCCTGGGCATCGTGCTCTGAGCCCCTCGCTGTGCAGGACCCCTGGACACGACAGCTCACGGGCCTCCGTGGGAGGCCACACAACGAGGGCTGAAGCAGACAGGACGGCGGGGGGGGGGGGCAGGAAAGGAGGACGCCACGCAGACTGGAGGCCACGGCCCCAGAAGACGGACACAGGACGCCAAGACCTTGACTCCAGGACTAACAGACGGCAGCGGCAGGTAAGAAGGACGATGGGTGGTGCAGGTGTGACAGTAACAACAGCGAGTGTCAGGGGCCAGCGGCACCTGGGGTGCAAAGCAGAGCAGACAGACACGGGACGTTACGGGCCCTGTGGCCGGATGGAGGGGCCGAGGGAGAGCCGAGCCCGGCCACGCACCGCTGACTTGCGCACGCCCACGCGAGGCTTCGGCACCGGTTTGGAAGACTTGGTCTCGATGGGCTCGGCGGCAGAGGCGCCCGCGGGCCTGACCCTCTGGGCCTGCAGGGCCAGCTGGTAGGCCACCTCGAACGCCTGCCCCAGCGTCAGGATAATCTCGTAGGTCAGGGTCTGCGAGGAAAGAGCACGCTCAGTTGCCAGAGGCTCCCTGGGCTCCCCCTCCCCCAGCACAGGCGCAGGGCACAGAGCGGTCATTTCTGCCCGAGCAACTGACAGACCGGAGCCACCCGAGCCTCACACACGTATGTTTCCTCACACGTGACCTCCTCGGGGAAAACCAGGCGAACCCGAGCCTCGCACACGCATGTTTCCTCACACGTGACCTCCTCGGGGAAAACCAGACGAACCCGAGCCTCGCACACGTATGTTTCCTCACACGTGACCTCCTCGGGGAGAACCAGGCGAACCCGAGCCTCGCACACGTATGTTTCCTCACACGTGACCTCCCTCGGGGAGAACCAGGCGAACCCGAGCCTCGCACACGCATGTTTCCTCACACGTGACCTCCTCGGGGAAAACCAGGCGAACCCGAGCCTCGCACACGCATGTTTCCTCACACGTGACCTCCTCGGGGAAAACCAGGCGAACCCGAGCCTCGCACACGCATGTTTCCTCACACGTGACCTCCTCGGGGAAAACCAGGCGAACCCGAGCCTCGCACACGCATGTTTCCTCACACGTGACCTCCTCGGGGAGAACCAGGCGAACCCGAGCCTCGCACACGCATGTTTCCTCACACGTGACCTCCTCGGGGAAGACCAGGTGAACCCGAGCCTCGCACACGCATGTTTCCTCACACGTGACCTCCTCGGGGAAGACCAGGCGAACTGGCCCCTGCACCCGGCCAACCGGGGCCCGGGAAGCCGCTCGCCCATGCCGGCCTCGGGCCTGCGGAGGGGAGCCGGGCCGTCGCCCCTCTCAGTGTGATTAGAACAGAGCGGGCCTGCGTTTTCCCTCAGCTCCTGCTCCTTTTGGACGTGTTGCTGATGGGTGTCGGGGGTTGTGCCCCGAGTTCTACCCCGGTTTACTGGCCAGGGGCCTTCAGGGGCGCAGAGCTGACTGAGGAGCGAGAGGCGAGCGCCGAGAGCCCCAAGAACCGAGGACGGGACGGGCTCCTCGTCCCGTCCTCACCCCCGGGGGCGGCGGCATCGCCCCCTCCAGACCAGGAGCTGGAGGCCAGCGGGAACCAGCTCGGACTCGGGGCCGGCTCCTCTCCCGAGGGCTTTGCTGCAGGGAGTCGCCCATCCCTCGCGCCCCCCCCGCCCCCCCGAGCCACAACAGGAGGGCAGAGGCATCTCAGGGAGCTGCAGGGTGGGGACGCTGAGGGGCGGCGAGGCCACGACTAACTGGCGGCCCCAGGAGGTGCCCCTCAGCGCCCCGCCCTGTGCACGGAGGGGCCGGGGGCCGGGCAGTGGCGCCCGACACGCACCACGTCCACCGTGCTGAAGACGTGGCAGTAGTGGTGGCCCGTGTGCAGGTCCTTGGTGATGTAGGCGAAGGTGCAGAGGTCCTCTGGGTCCTGGGCCGCGCAGGAGATGTTCCGGACCTCGTGCTCCGCGATGACCTTCTGCTGGAGAGAGAGGCCTGGAGTCCTCGGCCCCCGGGGGGGATTGGGGGACGGGTGGAGAAGGAGGGGGGCGGGGGGGGCGGCGTCTAGCCTCCCGGGTCAGGTTTGGGGGCTCTCCCGCCCTCTGCCTCCGGGTGGGTGAGGGCAGGGCTGCCGCATGCACGGGAGCCGGGGGGCAGGCAGGCGGAAGACGCCCCCGGGCGGGGGTCGGGTGGGTGGGGCGGGAGGAACAGGGCTGCGGGCAGGGGAGCCCACCTTGTTGGAGGCGTCGATGAACTTGACGCCTTTGTAGGTGATGGACAGGGTGATGGTGGGGACCTTCCTCATGTGCTCGGTGGATTTCTGCAGGAAACGGCCTGTGAGCCCAGCTCAGGGCCAAGCCCGGGGCCCCACGGCCAGCAGCCCCCCCCCCCCCCCCCCGCCTGACATGGGGCTTCCGAGGCTGCAGCTCGTACCTAGCAGCCCCGCCGCACCCCACAAACACCCACCCGCATCTTGGCACAGGCGTCCTGGGTGGATTCTGTCCCTCGAAGGTCTTTGATCAACATGGAGCCGAGGTACTGTGGAGGGAGCGGGCCGGCTCAGGGCGCCGAGCGTTCCCCGGGAGACCGCCCCCACTCCCACCGCCTGTGCCGGCCGGGCCACCCTGCTGCTGCCCCTCTGGGGAGGCCCCGCCCAAACCGGGAGCTGTGGGGGGCTGTGTGAGGGGCTGTGTGAGGGGCTGTGTGAGGGGCCGTGTGAGGGGCTGTGAGGGGCCGTGTGAGGGGCCGTGTGAGGGGCCGTGTGAGGGGCTGTGTGAGGGGCTGTGTGAGGGGCTGTGAGGGGCCGTGTGAGGGGCCGTGTGAGGGGCTGTGTGAGGGGCTGTGAGGGGCTGTGTGAGGGGCCGTGTGAGGGGCCGTGTGAGGGGCTGTGTGAGGGGCTGTGAGGGGCCGTGTGAGGGGCTGTGTGAGGGGCTGTGAGGGGCTGTGTGAGGGGCTGTGTGAGGGGCTGTGAGGGGCCGTGTGAGGGGCCGTGTGAGGGGCCGTGTGAGGGGCTGTGTGAGGGGCTGTGTGAGGGGCTGTGAGGGGCCGTGTGAGGGGCTGTGTGAGGGGCCGTGTGAGGGGCTGTGTGAGGGGCTGTGAGGGGCCGTGTGAGGGGCCGTGTGAGGGGCCGTGTGAGGGGCTGTGAGGGGCTGTGTGAGGGGCTGTGAGGGGCTGTGAGGGGCCGTGTGAGGGGCTGTGTGAGGGGCTGTGTGAGGGGCTGTGAGGGGCCGTGTGAGGGGCCGTGTGAGGGGCCGTGTGAGGGGCTGTGAGGGGCTGTGTGAGGGGCTGTGAGGGGCTGTGAGGGGCCGTGTGAGGGGCTGTGTGAGGGGCCGTGTGAGGGGCTGTGAGGGGCCGTGTGAGGGGCTGTGAGGGGCTGTGTGAGGGGCTGTGTGAGGGGCTGTGAGGGGCCGTGTGAGGGGCTGTGTGAGGGGCCGTGTGAGGGGCTGTGTGAGGGGCTGTGTGAGGGGCTGTGAGGGGCCGTGTGAGGGGCTGTGTGAGGGGCCGTGTGAGGGGCTGTGAGGGGCTGTGAGGGGCTGTGTGAGGGGCTGTGAGGGGCCGTGTGAGGGGCCGTGTGAGGGGCTGTGTGAGGGGCTGTGAGGGGCTGTGAGGGGCTGTGAGGGGCTGTGAGGGGCTGTGTGAGGGGCCGTGTGAGGGGCCGTGTGAGGGGCTGTGTGAGGGGCTGTGTGAGGGGCTGTGAGGGGCCGTGTGAGGGGCTGTGTGAGGGGCCGTGTGAGGGGCTGTGAGGGGCTGTGAGGGGCTGTGTGAGGGGCTGTGAGGGGCCGTGTGAGGGGCCGTGTGAGGGGCCGTGTGAGGGGCCGTGTGAGGGGCTGTGAGGGGCTGTGTGAGGGGCTGTGTGAGGGGCTGTGAGGGGCCGTGTGAGGGGCCGTGTGAGGGGCCGTGTGAGGGGCTGTGTGAGGGGCTGTGAGGGGCCGTGTGAGGGGCTGTGTGAGGGGCTGTGAGGGGCTGTGTGAGGGGCTGTGTGAGGGGCTGTGAGGGGCCGTGTGAGGGGCCGTGTGAGGGGCTGTGAGGGGCTGTGAGGGGCTGTGTGGGGCTGTGTGAGGGGCTGTGAGGGGCCGTGTGAGGGGCTGTGTGAGGGGCTGTGTGAGGGGCTGTGTGAGGGGCTGTGAGGGGCCGTGTGAGGGGCCGTGTGAGGGGCTGTGTGAGGGGCTGTGAGGGGCTGTGTGGGGCTGTGTGAGGGGCTGTGAGGGGCTGTGAGGGGCTGTGAGGGGCCGTGTGAGGGGCTGTGTGAGGGGCTGTGAGGGGCTGTGAGGGGCCGTGTGAGGGGCTGTGTGAGGGGCCGTGAGGGGCTGTGTGAGGGGCTGTGTGAGGGGCCGTGTGGGGCTGTGTGAGGGGCTGTGAGGGGCTGTGTGAGGGGCTGTGAGGGGCTGTGTGAGGGGCTGTGAGGGGCTGTGTGAGGGGCTGTGAGGGGCTGTGTGAGGGGCTGTGAGGGGCTGTGTGAGGGGCTGTGAGGGGCCGTGTGAGGGGCCGTGAGGGGCTGTGAGGGGCCGTGTGAGGGGCTGTGAGGGGCCGTGTGAGGGGCCGTGAGGGGCTGTGAGGGGCTGTGTGAGGGGCTGTGTGAGGGGCTGTGTGAGGGGCTGTGTGAGGGGCTGTGAGGGGCCGTGTGAGGGGCCGTGAGGGGCTGTGAGGGGCTGTGAGGGGCCGTGTGAGGGGCCGTGAGGGGCTGTGTGAGGGGCCGTGTGAGGGGCTGTGAGGGGCTGTGTGAGGGGCCGTGTGAGGGGCTGTGAGGGGCCGTGTGAGGGGCCGTGAGGGGCCGTGAGGGGCTGTGTGAGGGACTGTGAGGGGCTGTGTGAGGGGCCGTGTGAGGGGCTGTGAGGGGCCGTGTGAGGGGCCGTGAGGGGCTGTGAGGGGCTGTGAGGGGCCGTGTGAGGGGCTGTGAGGGGCCGTGTGAGGGGCCGTGAGGGGCCGTGAGGGGCTGTGTGAGGGGCTGTGTGAGGGGCTGTGTGAGGGGCTGTGAGGGGCTGTGAGGGGCCGTGTGAGGGGCTGTGTGAGGGGCCGTGAGGGGCTGTGAGGGGCTGTGTGAGGGGCTGTGAGGGGCTGTGTGGGGCTGTGTGAGGGGCTGTGAGGGGCCGTGTGAGGGGCTGTGAGGGGCCGTGTGAGGGGCTGTGAGGGGCTGTGAGGGGCTGTGAGGGGCTGTGAGGGGCCGTGTGAGGGGCTGTGTGAGGGGCTGTGAGGGGCTGTGAGGGGCTGTGTGAGGGGCTGTGAGGGGCCGTGAGGGGCTGTGTGAGGGGCCGTGAGGGGCCGTGAGGGGCTGTGAGGGGCTGTGAGGGGCTGTGAGGGGCCGTGTGAGGGGCCGTGTGAGGGGCCGTGTGAGGGGCTGTGTGAGGGGCCGTGTGAGGGGCCGTGTGAGGGGCTGTGAGGGGCTGTGTGAGGGGCTGTGAGGGGCTGTGAGGGGCTGTGCGGGGCTGTGTGAGGGGCTGTGAGGGGCTGTGAGGGGCTGTGTGAGGGGCTGTGCGGGGCTGTGCGGGGCTGTGAGGGGCTGTGTGAGGGGCCGTGTGAGGGGCTGTGAGGGGCTGTGAGGGGCTGTGTGAGGGGCTGTGAGGGGCTGTGAGGGGCTGTGCGGGGCTGTGTGAGGGGCTATGAGGGGCTGTGAGGGGCTGTGTGAGGGGCTGTGCGGGGCTGTGCGGGGCTGTGAGGGGCTGTGTGAGGGGCTGTGAGGGGCTGTGAGGGGCTGTGTGAGGGGCTGTGAGGGGCTGTGAGGGGCTGTGTGAGGGGCTGTGAGGGGCTGTGAGGGGCTGTGTGAGGGGCTGTGTGAGGGGCTGTGAGGGGCTGTGTGAGGGGCTGTGAGGGGCTGTGAGGGGCTGTGTGAGGGGCTGTGCGGGGCTGTGCGGGGCTGTGAGGGGCTGTGTGAGGGGCTGTGAGGGGCTGTGAGGGGCTGTGTGAGGGGCTGTGCGGGGCTGTGCGGGGCTGTGCGGGGCTGTGTGAGGGGCTGTGAGGGGCTGTGAGGGGCTGTGTGAGGGGCTGTGAGGGGCTGTGTGAGGGGCTGTGAGGGGCTGTGAGGGGATGTGTGAGGGGCTGTGAGGGGCTGTGAGGGGCTGTGAGGGGCTGTGAGGGGCTGTGCGGGGCTGTGTGAGGGGCTGTGTGAGGGGCTGTGAGGGGCTGTGCGGGGCTGTGCGGGGCTGTGTGAGGGGCTGTGAGGGGCTGTGAGGGGCTGTGAGGGGCTGTGTGAGGGGCTGTGTGAGGGGCTGTGCGGGGCTGTGCGGGGCTGTGTGAGGGGCTGTGAGGGGCTGTGAGGGGCTGTGAGGGGCTGTGTGAGGGGCTGTGCGGGGCTGTGCGGGGCTGTGCGGGGCTGTGTGAGGGGCTGTGAGGGGCTGTGAGGGGCTGTGTGAGGGGCTGTGAGGGGCTGTGTGAGGGGCTGTGAGGGGCTGTGAGGGGCCGTGAGGGGCCGTGAGGGGCTGTGAGGGGCTGTGTGAGGGGCTGTGAGGGGCCGTGAGGGGCTGTGAGGGGCCGTGAGGGGCCGTGCGGGGCTGTGCGGGGCTGTGCGGGGCTGTGTGAGGGGCTGTGAGGGGCTGTGAGGGGCTGTGTGAGGGGCTGTGAGGGGCCGTGAGGGGCCGTGAGGGGCTGTGAGGGGCTGTGAGGGGCTGTGTGAGGGGCTGTGAGGGGCCGTGAGGGGCCGTGAGGGGCTGTGCGGGGCTGTGTGAGGGGCTGTGAGGGGATGTGTGAGGGGCTGTGTGAGGGGCTGTGAGGGGCTGTGCGGGGCTGTGCGGGGCTGTGTGAGGGGCTGTGTGAGGGGCTGTGAGGGGCTGTGCGGGGGGCTGTGTGAGGGGCTGTGAGGGGCTGTGTGAGGGGCTGTGAGGGGCCGTGAGGGGCCGTGAGGGGCTGTGCGGGGCTGTGTGAGGGGCTGTGAGGGGATGTGTGAGGGGCTGTGTGAGGGGCTGTGCGGGGCTGTGCGGGGCTGTGTGAGGGGCTGTGAGGGGCTGTGAGGGGCTGTGAGGGGCTGTGTGAGGGGCTGTGCGGGGCTGTGCGGGGCTGTGCGGGGCTGTGTGAGGGGCTGTGAGGGGCTGTGAGGGGCTGTGTGAGGGGCTGTGAGGGGCTGTGTGAGGGGCTGTGAGGGGCTGTGAGGGGCTGTGTGAGGGGCTGTGCGGGGCTGTGTGAGGGGCTGTGAGGGGCTGTGAGGGGCTGTGTGAGGGGCTGTGCGGGGCTGTGTGAGGGGCTGTGAGGGGCTGTGAGGGGCTGTGTGAGGGGCTGTGCGGGGCTGTGTGAGGGGCTGTGAGGGGCTGTGAGGGGCTGTGTGAGGGGCTGTGAGGGGCTGTGTGAGGGGCTGTGAGGGGCTGTGAGGGGCTGTGTGAGGGGCTGTGCGGGGCTGTGTGAGGGGCTGTGAGGGGCTGTGAGGGGCTGTGTGAGGGGCTGTGAGGGGCTGTGAGGGGCTGTGTGAGGGGCTGTGAGGGGCTGTGTGAGGGGCTGTGAGGGGCTGTGAGGGGCTGTGTGAGGGGCTGTGCGGGGCTGTGCGGGGCTGTGTGAGGGGCTGTGAGGGGCTGTGTGAGGGGCTGTGAGGGGCTGTGTGAGGGGCTGTGAGGGGCTGTGAGGGGCTGTGAGGGGCTGTGTGAGGGGCTGTGTGAGGGGCTGTGAGGGGCTGTGCGGGGCTGTGCGGGGCTGTGTGAGGGGCTGTGTGGGGCTGTGTGGGGCTGTGTGAGGGGCTGTGTGAGGGGCTGTGCGGGGCTGTGTGAGGGGCTGTGTCAGGGGCTGTGTGAGGGGCCGTGAGGGGCCGTGAGGGGCTGTGTGAGGGGCTGTGTGAGGGGCCGTGAGGGGCCGTGCGGGGCTGTGCGGGGCTGTGCGGGGCTGTGTGAGGGGCTGTGTGAGGGGCCGTGAGGGGCCGTGAGGGGCCGTGAGGGGCCGTGAGGGGCTGTGTGAGGGGCTGTGTGAGGGGCCGTGAGGGGCTGTGCGGGGCTGTGTGAGGGGCTGTGTGAGGGGCTGTGTGAGGGGCTGTGTGGGGCTGTGTGAGGGGCTGTGCGGGGCTGTGAGGGGCCGTGTGAGGGGCCGTGTGAGGGGCCGTGTGAGGGGCCGTGTGAGGGGCCGTGTGAGGGGCTGTGAGGGGCTGTGTGAGGGGCTGTGTGAGGGGCTGTGTGAGGGGCTGTGTGAGGGGCTGTGTGAGGGGCTGTGTGAGGGGCTGTGCGGGGCTGTGAGGGGCTGTGTGAGGGGCTGTGAGGGGCTGTGTGAGGGGCTGTGCGGGGCTGTGCGGGGCTGTGTGAGGGGCTGTGTGAGGGGCCGTGTGAGGGGCTGTGAGGGGCCGTGTGAGGGGCTGTGAGGGGCCGTGTGAGGGGCCGTGTGAGGGGCCGTGTGGGGGCCGTGTGGGGGCCGTGTGAGGGGCCGTGAGGGGCCGTGTGAGGGGCCGTGTGAGGGGCCGTGTGAGGGGCCGTGAGGGGCCGTGTGAGGGGCCGTGAGGGGCCGTGTGAGGGGCCGTGTGAGGGCCGTGAGGGGCCGTGTGAGGGGCCGTTAGGGGCCGTGAGGGGCCGTGTGAGGGGCCGTTAGGGGCCGTGAGGGGCCGTGTGAGGGGCCGTGTGAGGGGCCGTGAGGGGCCGTGAGGGGCCGTGTGAGGGGCCGTGTGGGGGCCGTGTGAGGGCCGTGAGGGGCCGTTAGGGGCCGTTAGGGGCCGTGAGGGGCCGTGTGAGGGGCCGTGAGGGGTCGTGAGGGGTCGTGTGAGGGGCCGTTAGGGGCCGTTAGGTGCCGTGTGAGGGGCCGTTAGGGGCCGTGTGAGGGCCGTGTGAGGGGCCGTGAGGGGCCGTGAGGGGCCGTGTGAGGGGCCGTGAGGGGCCGTGTGAGGGCCGTGAGGGGCCGTGTGAGGGGCCGTGAGGGGCCGTGAGGGGCCGTGTGAGGGGCCGTGAGGGGCCGTGTGAGGGCCGTGAGGGGCCGTGTGAGGGGCCGTGAGGGGTCGTGAGGGGCCGTGAGGGGTCGTGAGGGGCTGTGTGAGGGGCCGTGAGGGGCCGTGAGGGGCCGTGTGAGGGGCCGTGAGGGGCCGTGTGAGGGCCGTGAGTGGCCGTGTGAGGGGCCGTTAGGGGCCGTTAGGGGCCGTGTGAGGGGCCGTGAGGGGCTGTGTGAGGGGCTGTGTGAGGGGCTGTGAGGGGCTGTGTGAGGGGCTGTGAGGGGCTGTGAGGGGCTGTGTGAGGGGCTGTGCGGGGCTGTGAGGGGCTGTGTGAGGGGCTGTGTGAGGGGCTGTGAGGGGCTGTGAGGGGCTGTGAGGGGCTGTGTGAGGGGCTGTGCGGGGCTGTGCGGGGCTGTGAGGGGCTGTGTGAGGGGCTGTGAGGGGCTGTGCGGGGCTGTGTGAGGGGCTGTGAGGGGCTGTGAGGGGCTGTGAGGGGCTGTGAGGGGCTGTGAGGGGCTGTGAGGGGCTGTGAGGGGCTGTGTGAGGGGCTGTGTGAGGGGCTGTGAGGGGCTGTGCGGGGCTGTGTGAGGGGCTGTGAGGGGCTGTGAGGGGCTGTGAGGGGCTGTGAGGGGCTGTGAGGGACTGTGTGAGGGGCTGTGAGGGGCTGTGAGGGGCTGTGTGAGGGGCTGTGAGGGGCTGTGTGAGGGGCTGTGCGGGGCTGTGCGGGGCTGTGAGGGGCTGTGTGAGGGGCTGTGAGGGGCTGTGTGAGGGGCTGTGCGGGGCTGTGAGGGGCCGTGTGAGGGGCCGTGAGGGGCCGTGTGAGGGGCCGTGTGAGGGGCCGTGTGAGGGGCCGTGAGGGGCCGTGTGAGGGGCTGTGAGGGGCTGTGAGGGGCTGTGAGGGGCTGTGTGAGGGGCTGTGTGCGGGGCTGTGCGGGGCTGTGCGGGGCTGTGTGAGGGGCTGTGTGAGGGGCCGTGAGGGGCCGTGTGAGGGGCTGTGTGAGGGGCTGTGTGAGGGGCTGTGAGGGGCTGTGTGAGGGGCTGTGTGAGGGGCCGTGAGGGGCCGTGTGAGGGGCCGTGTGAGGGGCTGTGAGGGGCTGTGTGAGGGGCCGTGAGGGGCCGTGTGAGGGGCCGTGTGAGGGGCCGTGTGAGGGGCTGTGTGAGGGGCTGTGAGGGGCTGTGTGAGGGGCTGTGCGGGGCTGTGCGGGGCTGTGTGAGGGGCCGTGAGGGGCCGTGAGGGGTTGTGTGAGGGGCCGTGAGGGGCTGTGTGAGGGGCCGTGTGAGGGGCCGTGAGGGTCTGTGAGGGGCTGTGAGGGGCTGTGTGGGGCTGTGTGAGGGGCCGTGTGAGGGGCTGTGAGGGTCTGTGAGGGTCTGTGAGGGGCTGTGTGAGGGGCTGTGTGGGGGGCTGTGAGGGGCTGTGAGGGGCTGTGTGAGGGGCTGTGAGGGGCTGTGTGGGGCTGTGAGGGGCTGTGTGGGGCTGTGTGAGGGGCTGTGTGGGGGGCTGTGAGGGGCTGTGTGAGGGGCTGTGAGGGGCCGTGTGAGGGGCCGTGAGGGGCCGTGTGAGGGGCTGTGAGGGGCTGTGTGGGGCTGTGAGGGGCTGTGTGGGGCTGTGTGAGGGGCTGTGTGGGGGGCTGTGAGGGGCTGTGTGAGGGGCTGTGAGGGGCCGTGTGAGGGGCTGTGAGGGGCTGTGTGAGGGGCTGTGAGGGGCTGTGTGGGGGGCTGTGAGGGGCTGTGTGAGGGGCCGTGAGGGGCCGTGTGAGGGGCCGTGTGAGGGGCTGTGAGGGGCTGTGTGAGGGGCCGTGAGGGGCCGTGTGAGGGGCTGTGTGAGGGGCCGTGTGAGGGGCCGTGAGGGGCTGTGAGGGGCTGTGTGAGGGGCTGTGTGAGGGGCTGTGTGGGGCTGTGTGAGGGGCCGTGTGAGGGGCTGTGAGGGGCTGTGAGGGGCTGTGTGAGGGGCTGTGTGAGGGTCTGTGAGGGGCTGTGTGAGGGGCTGTGTGGGGGGCTGTGAGGGGCTGTGTGGGGGGCTGTGTGAGGGGCTGTGTGAGGGTCTGTGAGGGGCTGTGTGAGGGGCTGTGTGGGGGGCTGTGAGGGGCTGTGTGAGGGGCTGTGTGGGGGGCTGTGAGGGGCTGTGTGAGGGGCTGTGTGGGGGGCTGTGAGGGGCTGTGTGGGGGGCTGTGAGGGGCTGTGTGGGGGGCTGTGTGAGGGGCCGTGAGGGGCTGTGAGGGGCCGTGAGGGGGGCTGTGAGGGGCTGTGAGGGGCTGTGTGGGGGCCTGTGAGGGGCTGTGTGGGGGCCTGTGAGGGGCTGTGTGGGGGCCTGTGTGAGGGGCTGTGTGAGGGGCTGTGAGGGGCTGTGTGGGGGGCTGTGAGGGGCTGTGTGGGGGGCTGTGTGAGGGGCCGTGAGGGGCTGTGAGGGTCTGTGTGAGGGGCTGTGTGAGGGGCTGTGTGGGGGGCTGTGAGGGGCTGTGTGGGGCTGTGTGGGGGCCTGTGAGGGGCTGTGTGGGGGCCTGTGAGGGGCTGTGTGGGGGCCTGTGTGAGGGGCTGTGTGGGGGCCTGTGAGGGGCTGTGTGGGGGCCTGTGAGGGGCTGTGTGGGGGCCTGTGTGAGGGGCTGTGTGAGGGGCTGTGAGGGGCTGTGTGGGGGCCTGTGTGAGGGGCTGTGTGAGGGCCTGTGAGGGGCTGTGTGGGGGCCTGTGTGAGGGGCTGTGTGAGGGGCTGTGAGGGGCTGTGTGGGGGGCTGTGAGGGGCTGTGTGGGGGGCTGGGTGAGGGGCTGTGTGAGAGGCTGTGAGGGGCTGTGTGGGGGGCTGTGAGGGGCTGTGTGGGGGGCTGTGAGGGGCTGTGTGGGGGGCTGTGTGAGGGGCCGTGAGGGGCTGTGAGGGTCTGTGTGAGGGGCTGTGTGAGGGGCTGTGTGGGGGGCTGTGAGGGGCTGTGAGGGGGGCTGTGAGGGGCTGTGTGGGGGGCTGTGAGGGGCTGTGAGGGGGGCTGTGAGGGTCTGTGTGAGGGGCTGTGTGAGGGGCTGTGTGGGGGGCTGTGAGGGGCTGTGAGGGGGGCTGTGAGGGGCTGTGTGAGGGGCTGTGAGGGGGGCTGTGAGGGTCTGTGTGAGGGGCTGTGTGGGGGGCTGGGTGAGGGGCTGTGTGGGGGGCTGTGAGGGGCTGTGTGGGGGGCTGTGAGGGGCTGTGTGGGGGCCTGTGTGAGGGGCTGTGAGGGGCTGTGTGGGGGGCTGTGAGGGGCTGTGTGGGGGCCTGTGAGGGGCTGTGTGGGGGCCTGTGTGAGGGGCTGTGAGGGGCTGTGTGGGGGGCTGTGAGGGGCTGTGTGGGGGGCTGTGAGGGGCTGTGTGGGGGGCTGGGTGAGGGGCTGTGTGGGGGGCTGGGTGAGGGGCTGTGAGAGGCTGTGAGGGGCTGTGTGGGGGGCTGGGTGAGGGGCTGTGTGGGGGGCTGGGTGAGGGGCTTTGTGAGGGGCTGTGTAGGGGCTGTGTGGGGCTGTGTGGGGTTGCAGGGGACTTTGTGGGTGCACTGGGGTAGGGCAGCAGTGGAGGCTGCTTGCGGAAGGGCAGCACTCACACTGGCTTCATATCCGCAGGACTCGAAGATGAGCTTTTCAGGCCGGTGCTGCCAACTCTGCACAGGGGCGTAGGGGGCGGCCAGGCTGGGGGGCCGGAGGGTCAGCCTGGCTTCTCGGTGCTCTTCCTGCAGAACACGCAGCGTCACAGGCTGCCCGCCCCAGCCCCAGGCAGAGGGAGGCCGTCTGTGCAGGGAGGCTCTGGGGCCGGCGGCGGGCTCGGCCAGACCACGGCGGACAGCGTGAGGAAGGGGGAGCGGGAGTCAGCTTCCCGGCCGAGGCTCTGGCTCTGGTCCTGGGGTGGGGACGTCACTGGGGTGCTGGGGTGAGTCTGGGGGGGCACTGCAGTCCCGTGTGGGCTAATTGGGGCCCCTACCATGGGCATTGGTGGAAGGAAGGCGGGGGAGGGCAAGATTCGGAAAGTATTTACGACCCCCCCCCCCCCCCCCCCCGCACTGTGCAGTCTCTGGTGCAAAGCAACCAGAACTGCCAGACACGTCCTAAAGTCTTGTAAAATCATGGCCAGACTTGAGGCAGGAGAAGGAGTGAAGTCAAAGTTCACCCTGAGGGCGAGGGGGGCACCCGATCTGGAGGGCCGCTCCGAGGAGTAAAGGCAAAGGGCAGGGGGTGCGGGAGGAGGCCCCGCTGCCGGCCCAGCCGTGCCCGGGCCGGGGACTGGCCTAAGAGGCAGAGGGAGGAAGGGACCCCCCCTGCCAGCCCCTCCTGCCCCACCTGCGTCCTGAAGCGCTCCGCCCGGGAGGGAGCGGCCGGCTCAGGGAGACTGTCCGGCCGCCGTCTGCCCGAGTCCCCGGGCGGCGGGTCAGCGGGCCGGGCGGTGCTCGAGTCCTGGCTCAGGGGGGACGACGTCTGGGAGAGCAGGTCTTGGCACTGCGGCAGGAGAAGTCAGCGAGGCTCAGAGCCGCAGGCGGGGCCGAGGCCAGTCCCAGCTGCTCAGGGCCCTCCCCCGCCCTTCAGCCAGGCATGGGAGGGACAGGCACGGGAGGGACAGGCATGGGCGGGACAGGCACGGGAGGGACAGGCACGGGAGGGACAGGGCGGACACGGGAGGGACAGGGCGGACACGGGAGGGACAGGCACGGGAGGGACAGGGCAGACACGGGAGGGACAGGGCGGACACGGGAGGGACAGGCACGGGAGGGACAGGCACGGGAGGGACAGGCACGGGAGGGACAGGGCGGACACGGGAGGGACAGGGCGGACACGGGAGGGACAGGCACGGGAGGGACAGGGCAGACACGGGAGGGACAGGGCGGACACGGGAGGGACAGGCACGGGAGGGACAGGCACGGGAGGGACAGGCACGGGAGGGACAGGGCGGACACGGGAGGGACAGGCACGGGAGGGACAGGCACGGGAGGGACAGGCACGGGAGGGACAGGCACGGGAGGGACAGGGCAGACACGGGAGGGACAGGGCGGACACGGGAGGGACAGGCACGGGAGGGACAGGCACGGGAGGGACAGGCACGGGAGGGACAGGGCGGACACGGGAGGGACAGGCACGGGAGGGACAGGCACGGGAGGGACAGGCACGGGAGGGACAGGCACGGGAGGGACAGGGCGGACACGGGAGGGACAGGCACGGGAGGGACAGGGCGGACACGGGAGGGACAGGGCGGACACGGGAGGGACAGGCACGGGAGGGACAGGCACGGGCGGGACAGGCACAGGAGGGACAGGCACGGGAGGGACAGGCACGGGAGGGACAGGCACGGGAGGGACAGGCACGGGAGGGACAGGCACGGGAGGGACAGGCACGGGAGGGACAGGGCGGACACGGGAGGGACAGGCACGGGAGGGACAGGGCGGACACGGGAGGGACAGGCACGGGAGGGACAGGCACGGGAGGGACAGGGCGGACACGGGAGGGACAGGCACGGGAGGGACAGGGCGGACACGGGAGGGACAGGCACGGGAGGGACAGGCACGGGCGGGACAGGCACAGGAGGGACAGGCACGGGAGGGACAGGCACGGGAGGGACAGGCACGGGAGGGACAGGCACGGGAGGGACAGGGCGGACACGGGGCGGGACAGGGCGGACACGGAGCGGGGCGGGACAGGCACGGGCTGGGAGGCGCCAGACCAATGCCCGCTGGGCCAGCCGGGCAGAGCCAAAGCAACCAACTTCTTGCTGGAGCCAGGAAGCCCTGACCTCAGTCCCGCGCCCCCTGGCCCGGAGCCGCACAGGAAAAGGGGCGCTGCAGGGCTGGGAAGTGACTTCAAAGATAAATTGTCTGCCACAACCCATCGGCGCCTCTGGAGAAACACGCAGCGCAGCAGGACCGAGGCCCCCAGAGAACGGGGTCAGCGCCTCAGCGTCCACAGCTGAGCATCAGCGGCGGCTCCCCAGGTGCGGGACAGAACAGCACCCCTTTCTGAGGCGGCGGGAGTGGGCGGCTCGGCCAGGCGGGAGACAGCGTCCTGGACCCGGCAGGGTCTGCCTGCTCTTGGCCGGGGCGCCCGGCGGCCGGCCAGCCTCTCCGCCTGCGGCCCAGCGACCTGCCTGCGCTGCACCCCGGGCTGTGTCAGGCGCAGGCGCGGGTCCCACTGTGCGCAAGGGCCCTCCTGGGGGATCTGCGTGTTTGTTTTCCTGCCTTTCCGACTGATCCTTAGCTGGAGGCACGTGGACAGAGAACCAGCCCAAACCACTGCCCTCACCCCGGTCCTGCGTCAGAGAGGGAGGGTCCTCGGCTGAGGTCTCCCGTCTCCGAGATCCCAGTGGTTCCCGCAATTACTAGCTCCACAAAGAACACTCACTCTCAGCTGGGAAAACCTCGGGGGCTTCTGGGGCGGCTCCTCGTAGGGCCTGTCGGCGAGGGAGGCGATGATGCGCTTCCGATGACCGAGCAGGTGAACCTTTAGGACCTGGGGGGGAGGGGGAGGGACGCAGCAGTCAGGTGCTGCCCGGCCCACCGCGCCCCCACTGCAGGCGGCAGCCCGGGGCACAGGCGGCTGCACTCACGTTCACCAGCTCCAGCTCCCACAGGTTCCTCACGGAGTCGATGGAGCTGTAGCCACTGGACAGGAAGGAGTGGACGTAGTCCTGCAGCCCCAGGGAGTCCAGCCAGGAGGGCACCGACGGGGGGCTGCTCCCCTCGCAGCCCAGGGCCTTCACCTGTGGGGCGAGGGGGCGGGAGACCCCGCCAGCAGAGACTGTGGCTGCGTGGGTACGGGGCAGCTTCGGAGACCACAGAGGGGCTGGTCTCCTGTCTCCCGTCTGGCAACCACCAGGGTGCGGATCTGGGTCTGGGGGTGGCCCTGCCAGTGAGGGGGCGGCTCTACAGGAGGCCTGACGGGACCAGAGGACTGTGTGTGTGGAGTGGGCCGGCCTCAGTGCTGGGACTTGTGTGCTTCCTGTGCTCTGGGCACATGGGAGGGAGGGGCGTGGACACGGTCAGCAAGGAGCTCGGCCTCCCCGCCCCCCCCCCCCCCCGAAGACACCAGGGTCCCCACAGGCCGGCCTGGTCTCCCCCGACTAAGGAGACCCCGGGGCTCCGGGGCCAGGCCTGCGGGCACCAGGCTGCACGGGGCAGATGCCCGCAGCCCAGCTGAGGCTGGACCTGTCCTCCCAGTCCCTCGTGCTCTGCTGGTCCCGGGCCTCTTGCTGCCCTCGGGGCCCTGAGATGCGGGCAGCACCCCAGTGTCTGCACGCCCCGAGCCAGCTGGTGCAGGGCGACGCCAGCTCGGGCAGAGGCCCAGGCTGCGGGGCTGTGGGCGGTCACCTTGGGCAGGGCCCGGGCGGCCTGGAGCAGCTTCCGGCGGTGCTGCGGGTCACTGATGCCGATCTCCCGCAGGTCCTGCTCTTCCATCACGTTAGGCCCCTGCGAGCAGAGAGCGGAGGTGAGGGCCTCGATGCAGGCCAGCCTTTCCTGGCTCCGCGCCAGGCCTCCGTGGCCTCAGGCACCGGGCAGTGGAGACCGGGCCTCCCGGGAGCCGAGGGAAGCAGCAGCAGGTCTGAGCGGCCACAGGGGAGCTGGGCAGGCTGGGGCTCCGGCAGGGGCGTGGGCAGGCTGGGGCTCCGGCAGGGGCGTGGGCACACTGCGTGCCCAGGCCGGCCACACGCCCTCGCCCGCCCCCAGCGAATGTGCAGGCTCCACGGCCATCCAAGGCAAAGGACAGGCAGCAGCCCCAGTCCCTAACGAACGACTTCACAGTTTACGGCTGTGACCATCGGGCGCGGGGCGGGCTCCCAGGGAACCAGCCTCACCGAGGAGGAGGCTCAGGGCGGGAGGGGTCAGAGCCACGCTCGGTGCAGCAGCGAGGAGGTGCCGTGTGACCCGCTGAGAGCCTGCACTGGGCTCTGTCCTCACGCTTGCTTATAGATGAGGAAACTGAGGCAGAGAGAGGCCCGAGCTCACACGCCCAGCACAGAGTTAAGATCGGAGCAGACAGGCGAGGCCTCGGCTCCAGCCCGTCACGATGGCCTTTTCTCGGGCCGTCACCATTTCCCTGGATGCCCCCCAGCCCGGCGGGCCACACAGGCACTTCCAGATCACTTGCCCACAGATGTCGTTCCGGCGCCCACCATTCCGCAGCAGGGGCACCGGCTGTGGAGACGACGGGTCACTGACCGGCCCCCCATTTCGCTCTGCACGCAGCGTGGCCCTTCCGGGGTGACGGCGTGTCCCCATCCGGCAGATCTGGTTCAGGGAAGACACCTCCTGTCCCGTGGTGACAGCCTCCCGGGGAGCCACGCCTCCTCCAGGCCTGTCCGTCACGTTCTCACAGCATGCGGGCCCGGTGCGGGGTTCGAGAACCAAGCCCGGGCTCCCTCTGCGGCCGCCGCTGGGGAGAAGGGGGGGAGGGGTGAACGGCGCTGCACCCCCAGGACCCCCGTGACTCTCCTTTCGTGCTACTGATGGGGCTGTCAGTCTCCTCCGCTGAACTGTCGGGGTGCCGTCACAGGAAGGAGACGAGGCCCTCATGCGTGGGATGGGAGACCCGTCTCCCGCGTCCTCTGCTGCGGGGCTCGCTCTGCTCTCGGGGCCGGGCGTGGGGCCTGTGCGCTTCTCGGCTGTCGGCTTGGCAAGACCTCCTGCTCCAAGGTTCTCAACCTTCCACGTTCTTCCGCAACTTTACTGCTCCACATCGACAATAAAATCTCCGACTCATGCGGCACTCCTTCTGAGGGAAGGTGCGTGTTCCCCAGGCAGCGAGCTGTCCGTCGCCGGAAAGAACGCTCTCCCCACCGGTCTGACGTGTCCCGATGTGCCCTCATTCCTGTTTCCTCGCAGCTGAGGGCACAGGTCACGGGCAGCACCGGTGCTGGACGCCCCGGCCTGCGCGCATGGCGAGGGATCGCACCGCAAGCAGTGGTCCTCTGGCCGCTGAGCTCAGGCAGAGCAGCAGTCCGGGGCCACACTGCTCTGTGGGGGGACACGTGCAGAGGCAGGCGACAGGGTCCTGACACGTCCGTGCTGTGCCCGCTGGGCCGGGCATGCCTGACCACACGGCCCTGTGGCGCTTCTTGGCACGCCTGGCTTAGAAACACCTCCTGCTCCCAGGGCTCCACCGCCCGGAGACGCGCCGGTCAGCCTCCGAGCTGGAGACCCTCCCTCCGTACGGAGCAGGTCAGAGGCTAACAGGACTGGTGCACGGCGAGCGCTCGGGAGCGCTGACAGAGGGACCACGAGACTCCACCTGCCACGCTGCGAAGTCGCCCAGGCTGCTCTGCACAGGCGGGCGTGGTGGGGACAGGGCAGGTGGAAGGTGCGGGCAGCACCAGTATCTTAAACAAGTGTCCCCCCAGAGCACCCCCTTTCTCTACCTCTGGGGGAGGAGCAGTGCTTCCTTCTTTAACCGAACGGAATTCAATCTCAGTGTTGAGTGGACCCCAGAGGTGGACGAGGGAGGCTGCCGGCTCACAGTGAGGGACAGTCAGGATGCAGCCTGGCCCCCGTGTCTGGGGGCCTGGAGCGGGCTGACCAGGGGGAGGCCAGCGGCCTGTGGGACTCCTGAAGGAGAGAGGGCACACCGCTCTCCGGAATGAATGCCCTGCGCACTGTCATTACAGGTGCCCTGCCAGACAGGCACCGATGACAGCAGTGTCTGCGTGGCTGCACACCCCGACTCCCTGTACGACTTCGCCTTCCCAGCAGCTGCTTCCTCGGATCCAGCAGATGCAGAAAGGGCAGCCTGCACAGCAGCTCGCGGGCCCGGAGCCCTGGGCACAGCCCAGCAGGTGAGGGGCAGAGGGGTCTGCAGCCGGGGCAGGGTCTGGGCACAGCCCAGCGGGTGTGGGGCAGAGGGGTCTGCAGCCGGGACAGGGTCTGGGCACAGCCCAGCGGGTGTGGGGCAGAGGGGTCTGCAGCCGGGACAGGGTCTGGGCACAGCCCAGCGGGTGTGGGGCAGAGGGGTCTGCAGCCGGGACAGGGTCTGGGCACAGCCCAGCGGGTGAGGGGCAGAGGGGTCTGCAGCCGGGGCAGGGTCTGGGCACAGCCCAGCGGGTGAGGGGCAGAGGGGTCTGCAGCCGGGGCAGGGTCTGGGCACAGCCCAGCGGGTGAGGGGCAGAGGGGTCTGCAGCCGGGGCAGGGTCTGGGCACAGCCCAGCGGGTGAGGGGCAGAGGGGTCTGCAGCCGGGGCAGGGTCTGAGCACAGCCCAGCGGGTGTGGGGCAGAGGGGTCTGCAGCCGGGGCAGGGTCTGGGCACAGCCCAGCGGGTGAGGGGCAGAGGGGTCTGCAGCCGGGGCAGGGTCTGAGCACAGCCCAGCGGGTGTGGGGCAGAGGGGTCTGCAGCCGGGGCAGGGTCTGGGCACAGCCCAGCGGGTGAGGGGCAGAGGGGTCTGCAGCCGGGGCAGGGTCTGAGCACAGCCCAGCGGGTGTGGGGCAGAGGGGTCTGCAGCCGGGGCAGGGTCTGGGCACAGCCCAGCGGGTGTGGGGCAGAGGGGTCTGCAGCCGGGGCAGGGTCTGGGCAGGAGGCACCCTGAGTGGGGTAGGGCTCCCGGGAAGGGAAGGAGCACAGGCAGCAAGAACTGCCTCTGGGAGGCCTGGGTCCAGGCTGAGGGAGGGCTGTGGCAGGGCCCAGCCTGCTTCTGAGCTCTGGTCTCCATGGCCACATGATTTAGAAGAAAATGTCCTTCACATCTTGAAAGGCATCTCTCACTTGTTAATGTTTTGCTGGGAATTTCTTTAACTGCTGAACTGTCTCCATTCAAACCAGCGGAGCAGGACCCGGGGCGGGGGGGTGTCTGGAGCCTGGCACACTGTGTGGGCCCTGCGCCAGCGGCAGGCCGAGGACCTGCGGAGGCTCCCAGGCTGTGGGGGCAGGAACCTCATTCCCAGCTGTGCCCTCCGCACCTACGGGGGTGCCTGGCCCTTCATCTGCTCAGTGAAGTCTGCGGAGTGGCCAGGATACAGACGGCTGAGACGGAGCTGATAGAAAGCCTGGAAGAGGCTGCCTGGCCGGAGCCAATGCTGCTGACTCACAGTCTGGGACCAGGTCTGGGGCGAAGTCTGGGGCTGGGTGGGAAGGGGAGCCCCAGGGGTCTGGGCTGGAAGAAGGGTGGAGGGGGGTTCACATACTTGTGGTGAGAGGGCAGAGAGGAGGGCAGCGGGCCTGTGAGGCTGCGGGCAGGGAGGCCGCTGTCCCGGGCTCTGCTGGAGGCGGGGAAGCAGACGTCCCCCCTGCGAGTGACTTGCCTGAGGCCACACAGCCTGTCCCTGAGCTGCCTTTTCCCTAGCCCAACGGGGAGACCCAAAGCGGGGAGGGGGTCACCTGGACTTCGCCCCGAAGCTGGGACTTGTTTCCGACACAGAGGGCTCAGCAGCCCCTTGGCAGAAGGTGCCCGTGAGGAGAGGCTGAGCTGTCCCTGGGTGACCTGGAGGAGTCTGGGAAGCCAATCTGCAGGAGCCCACACCGTGCCTGCGGGCTCGCCTGGGCAGCAGAGGCTCCTGTCTGAGCCCAGGGCCGAGACCACAGCCAAGGACACTGCAGCGCCTCCTCCAGGACGGGGAGCCCTCAGCCTGGAAGTGCTGGGCAACCCTGGCACCGGGTCTGGGGACCCGATTCCTTGGGGGCCGGCCCAACCTGCCCCTCCTCTGACCAGCTAGGAACCTGGGACCCAGTGGGGGCTGTGGGATACGTGCCTGAAGCCCCACTCTCCACCCCCAACTTGCTCAAACGCAGCCTTGGAAGAGCAATGGGAGCAGAGGGCAGGCCCACAGGTGCAGGGGAGCAACAAGGTGGGGGTGGGGCACAGCTGTCTAGGGTGGGAGCCCCAGAGCCCGCCACTCCTCTCCCTGGGCTGCCCCTCCCCTGCCCAGGACACCCCAGGGTGTGTATGTATTGGCACAGCCCCAGCCTGCAGTGGAGGAAGCCAGTGTCCAGTGGCGGCTGAAGTCTGGGAGTCCAGGTACTGGAGTGAAGGTGTTCACTGCAGCGACTCACAGAGGGCGGTAACATGGAGGGAACTGTGTGCCTGCAACACACTGGTGTGTGACAAAGCAGGCTCTCCACTCCCGCCTGCCCATGCCAGATGTCAGCCCCCAGATCTGCCCCAGACTGACTCCTCCAATGGAGGTGGGATCACCTCCCAGAAATGGCTTCCAGACTGCCCACTCCCTCGCCCTCTAGCCTCATTTCCCTATTCAGAGAGGCCTCTCCCTTCCGACAATAGCAGTCCTTTGTCCTGCCATTGGCCACAAAGCCAAGGCTGAGGCCTCCTCTCTTAGGGGAGAAGGAATGAGAAAGAGCTACAGCCTGGCCTGATTTCTCTGAGGAGAGGGGGGCGCTGGTCCTGGTGCTTCTCCTGCACCCCCACTCCCCACTCCTCTGGGTCTCAGGAGTAGGGGGCAGTGGGAAGAGATGCCCCAGACAGAGGGTGCCCTGAATTGGAAGAGGGTGTGATGGGGTGGGGTGGGGGGCTCAACTGGGATTCACCAGAAAAGTGCAAATTAGGAACAGACTTCTGAAATCAAGGGTAGGGAGGATGGAGGCTGAGGGAGGAGCTGGTCTGAGTGAGCAGACAATCCTCAGGTCCATTGCTGCACTGATTTGTGGGGCTAGCACTGCTCCCAGGGGAGGAGCAGTTAAAGCTCATGTGTATATATAAAACCCTAATATGAAAATAGACCAAACAGCAGAACAACCAACCAACCGGTTGCTATGAAGTATGCTGACCACCAGGGGGCGCATGTGGAACATGGTGAGCGTCAGGGCCGTGGCAGGATGTGGAGCAGGTGAGTGGGGGTGCCTGACCAAGGCGAGGGCTGGTCACTGTCATTGGGGCCAGCCTCTGGTGGTTACCGAAAATTCTTTGTTCCTGCACACCTGTCCCACTGGGCGCTTGCACCCACTGCCGGTGCCAGAGCCACTGCTTGCACCTGTTGCCAGCTCCCGGTGCCAGCCCTGATCACTCAGCACTATCAGCAGGTGTGGGCAGTGGCTGCTGGCCCCGGTCGCTGCTCAGGGCTTCTCCACCTCTCCCTGCTCCAGAAGGGCGATCAGGGCAGCAGCCGCTGTTTGTTTGCAGCCGACAGTGCTGGTCCCACTCACACTCACTGCTGGTGCCGGCCCCACTTGCTCCACGTCACCAGCAGGTGTGAGTTGGGTTGGCGCCATCAGCGCAAAGGAGCAGTGGCAGACAGGGCACCGTGGGCTGTGACGGGAGGGGCTGGACAGGGGCATGGAGGATGGGCCGAGACCTGCCCCTATGCCTATTACAGCCTCATGGCCCACAGTTCCTTTCAAGGTGCATGAATTTGTACACTAGGCGCTTGGTCTATACCATGGGTACTAGTTAATAATGCGGATTTTGTAATCAAGCAAAACACAATAATTTAAAGAGAAACATCAAAAGTGCTTTATTCAAAGTAATGTCCATTGCTAACTACACATTTCCCCCATCTTTCAGCTAATTTTCAGATACCATACCAATAGAACTTTTCTTGTTTTGAGGCAAACTATCAGAGACCCAATTTTCCACTTTTTCGTACGTTTTGAAGTGCTGCTGAGAAAGTATATGTGCCATCAATCGGAATAAGTGGTAATCTGAAGGAGCAAGGTCTGGTGAATATGGCAGGTGGGTTAATACTTCCCAGGTAAGATCTTTTAATGTGTTTGTAACTGGTTTTGAAGTGTGTGATGGTGATTATGAAGCACAATTACATTGCCGTGTCTTCTGGCCCATTCTGGTCATTTTGTGATCAAAGTGAGGTTCAAATTGATTATTTGTTGTCGGTTGTGGTCAGTATTAACAGTTTCACCTGGTTTTATGAGTTCATAATACACCACACCTTCCTGATCCCACCAAATGCAGAGCACTGTCTTCTTTCCGAAGCATTTGGCCTTGCAGTCGATGTTGATGGTTGACCTGGATCAACCCATGATTTTGTGCATTTGGGATTCTCAAAATAAATCCACTTTTCATCGCCAGTCCCAATTCGATGCAAAAAAGATTTTCTTTCCTGCTGTTGAAGCCACATTTTACTGATGACTTTTCAGTTTTCCATTTGTCTTTCATTAAGTTGATGTAGCACCCATTTTCCTTCCTTTAAAATCTTTCCCATTGCTTGTAAATGGTCAGAAATTGTTTGCTGAGCTGAGCAACGTTTAATCTTTCTGCAAATTGTTTTTGGGTTTGACACACATCTTCATCCAATAATGCTTGTCACTGTTGGTCTTCAAACTTTTTCGGTTGACCTGGACGTTCTTTGTCTTTCACATTAAGTCATCACTTTTAAAGCGTTTAAACCAGCGTTCACAAGTGTCTTGAGATGGAGCACGTTCACCATAAGCTTCCCGAAGTATGCGGTAACTTTCAGCAGCACTTTTCTTCAAAATAAAGTAAGGAATTAAAACCTCGTGCAAATGCTTTTTTTGGGGGGGAGGGGCACGAAATCTGACATTTTTAAGTGTACAAATACCTATGATGTTAACACCTTTGGAAAATTTGACATGAAGTTTTGAAGCTTGTTGTCAATACAACAAAATAGCATACATATCAAATCACACATATATCAACATATGTGTAACTCCATCTATTGAAAATCCGCATTATTAACCGGTACACCTGGGGTATATAAAAGGCTTATGAGCAAAGTGTCCCTTTGGGAGTTTGACCAAGAGTTTGCTCACTCACCATGACAGACACGGACCACCTGAGGGGGGCGCAGAACAAAGGAAGGCCCCAATCGCTGGCCAGGCCTAGGGACCCTACCTGTCCATAAATTTCATGCACCAGGCCTCTAGTCTATAATAATAAAAGTGTAATATGATAAATAGACCAGCTATCCTTCTGGATGACCTTCTGGGCAAAGCTGGGGCTGCGAGGGCTGAGGCAGAGGTGGCCACAGGCCAAGGCAGCGACCGAGCCCCTGGCCCCAAATCAGAGGGGACCTGGGAAAGCCTGTCTCCTGACTCCCGGGACAGCTCTCTCAGCCAGGAAGGGGGATCATGAGCTTTCTGTCCTGCTTTCCTGTCTAGTTTACCGAACGGTGGCCTCAGCAGGCTGCCTTGGCCCGAGCTCCATCTGAGGGGCAGTGATGGAGTTAGAAACGGAATGCTGTGCTTGTCAGAAACCTTCATGCTGTTAGCCAGGACTGTTTCCTGGGAGCTCACCTGGAAATGCAGCCCCTCCCCCTCAGCGGGGAGCTGCCTAATGACATGGAGAGATGAACAACCTCTGTGGAGAAACCAGAGCCTGCGCCCTTGAAGACCCCCAGCTCTTTAGACACCACTAAGTCCTCTGAAGACCTCCAGCCTTTGCTTGCCCGAAGGCCTTTGCACATCTCTAGACCCGTAAACTGCCCATTTGGCCTGCCCTTTGCCTACTTCCCCGGTAATCTTTGCCCCCCTTACCCAATATAAACAGCTGGCTTATGCGGTGGTGCAGAGCAGATTTGTGTGGGTGATCTGCTGCTCTCCATCCAGCCGGCAGGATTGGAATAAACACTCATATGTGATTCTACCTGCTGCTGCTTAAATGGCTCATGTAGTGACAGGCAGCGTGGACCCTTGATTGTCCAGTTACAGAACATGTCACCGGAGGCAGGAGCTCCTGCGCCAGGACATGCGGTGGGGCAGCTGCAGGTCTAGAGGCAGGGCGGGCTCCGAGCCAGTGCCAGGAATTCACAGGGGACCGACTCTGGTGCTGCATCTTCTGCTCTGCAGAAAGCGCTCGGCTCACAGGGGTGGATGTGGGGTCTGCCTGACCCAGGCGGCACCTGCAAGTGACTGCTGACCTGCCTCTGGCTCAGACGCCAGGCTCCAAACACGGGCAGCCACCGAACATGAGGCAAACACCGTTTCCTCCTGAGAAAGGGGGGTATGGGACCTGGAGAGGGGGCGAGGTCACCTCTGGGTCAGGAGACCTGGCTTCCAGTTACAGTCAGCTGCCTGCTTGAGGGACAACCTTGGGGGAATTACTTAATTCCCGAGTCCTGAATGGGACCCCAGGAGCCCACAGATGGGCTGCAGGGATGCACGTGGCGTGTCAGCAGGTCTGTGCCTTAGAGAGACACACGGCCCTGCCCTGCCCTGCCCTCTGGGTTCTCACGTGAAGGGGCCACAGAGGCGCCAGGACAGGACATCTGCCGCGCTCAGGCCGAGATGCCAGTGCCCGGAAGCTGCGATCCAGGACCTGCTGCATCCAATCCCACCTTCAAGCGCAGTTAGTTAACAGACGTGAGGCTGGCGCTCAGATGCGCCTCCCTGTGGGGCTGGAGGCCGGGGCGGTGCCAGGCGGACACCGCTGCCGCTGCCATGGCCCCTGCCCCTGCCGTCACCCTGAGTAACCCTGGGGCCGGCGGCAGGGAGCAACGTACTAGAAGGGGCCCACGGAGCACAGGACAGAGATGGGGAAGCAGCTGCTGCACACCGGCCCTCGGACACCGACCATTAAGCTCTTAAGTGACCACAGAGCCAAGTTAGTCCCAGAGGCAGGGCCCACGCTGCCTGAGGTGCCTGCCCCTCAAACCCAGCTCCCCGAGCTCCGGACACCCCACGGCAGCAGGAAAAACCGCCTCTGAGGCCTGCACAGGCACAGACCCCTGCAGAACGTCACCGGGTGCGGCGGGAGGCAGGGCAGGCCGAGGAGAAGTGGAAGCAGGGCATGGGGACGCAGTGCGGGCAGCACCTCCCCCTAAAGCCTGGAAGGGAGGAGGACGAGGAGGTGCCACCCGCTCGCATCTGCCTCTGGGCCGCAGCGCCCACCTGCCACTCCACCACCCCCCGGTTCTCCGCCCTCTGCGCCTGGAGTCACCGCTCACAGGCCTGGCCCGGCCCCGTTTCGCCGCTTCCCGTGCCTGCGTGCCCAGCTCGACGGCGTCTGAGGGCACCTACGCTGCCTGCTCCTCCAGTTTCAGGCCCGTTCGATGTAGAGAGCGCAGGAACCCGTCACTCCCCACAGAGAACCCCTGCACGCAGACCACGGTGCATACGGATATTGGTGCTCAGACTCTTCCTCAGCTCCGAGGTGAACGTTTCCCCACATCAGACACTATTCAAAAGCACGTTTTTAATGTTCACATAGTGCCCCAGGATTAGGGACACCACCACTCACGCAGTCAGCACCTCCACGAAGTCCCAGGTACGGAGACCCATGTGCTCAGGGCTGCAGACTAGCCACCACCAGGGGCCTCCTCCCTGCTCATGGGAAAGCCCATTTCCTGTGGGCAAGACCTGTAGTTCCAGAGTGGTGCCAGCCCCCCGCTCAGCCTGGCGCACCTGGAGGCCCCCTGCCCTGACCCTGACCCCACCCAGGCCCTGCCAATCAAAGGCCCTTTCTGCCTGCAGGCAAGAAAGTGAGGACACAGGTCCCGCAGCAGTGCTCACTGGTCTAGCCCAGTGGTCGGCAAACTGCGGCTCGCGAGCCTCATGTGACTCACGAGCCGCGGTTTGCCGCTCCGTTGACTGATGAGTTTGCCGACCACTGGTCTAGCCCATCCAGCATCTTGCAGGAGGAGCAGCCAAGAGAGAGAGGGTGAGGAGATGAGCCAGGACCGATCTGCTCTTTTCTAAAGCTACCCCTGGGACAGAAGCCGCGAGGAGACACACTTTTGCTCAATATGGAGCATGCTCTAAGCAGCCTATCGGAAAACACGAGCGGGATCCTACCATGTCTGGGGGTGAGCCCTGCCCCGGAACACATCATGGCAAGGATTGGAGCGATGATTAGACCACATATTGAGTCCCTTCCAGCTGAGAGGGGCTGCATGACATCCACAGATGTCCTGTATTCCTCCCACAACAAACTTGTGGGAGCCTGTCAGGGAAACCCCCCAGCAGTGCCTCGTCTGTGAAGCACCCTGTTTCTAGGTGTTCTCACTACAGCTGGAGCCCGGCTTCCTGAGAGCCCCGTGAGCAATCTGTAGGAGAGTCTCCAGGGCATTTCAGAACCAAGGGAGACAACGGCAGCATTGAAACCCGCACAGGGATGGGGATCGGGACGCAGCACTGCCAGCGCGACAGACGTCACACCATATGCAATGTCTCTAAACAAACGGGGCCCTGTGCGTATGTTTTGGTCCTCGTTTTTCTGGTTGCTAAAACTTAATTAGCCTCACAGCCCATCTGGCAATTTACATGCAATTACCCAGGATACTTTGCAAGGCCACCCAGGCCACTCTGGTGCCTGAAATAATGCACTGGTTTGGGAGTCCTGTGCAGACCCCGCAGAACCCGGAGCAGCTGCACCTGGGGCCACAGGAGGGCCTGGCGGGGCCTGGAAAAGGGAGCTGCTGGCCTCTCGAGCTGAGGGCCCTTCCCCAGTGGGGACAGACGCCTTCTGACAGGTCCCGCGTTAAGTGGACCTCTGGCACGGGGCCAGGCTACCCGGATCTGCCCTGCTACTTGCTAGTAGGGCACAGGGAAGGCAGGGAAGCGGTTTTAATGGTGCCCTGATATTTGAAGGTTGGGAATCTTACCCTTTCCAAAATTAGCAGGAGGAGCGAGAAATCAAGAGCTCAGCCCCTAAAACACTGAAGCACAGGGAAGGGACACGTGATGTCTCGCTCCCCTCCCCCCGCCCCTGCCGTTCTGAGCAAAGGGTGCAAGACCCCTTTCCACTTGGTGCCAGGGCTCCCACCCCCTCACCAGCTGGGCCTGCCTCCATTCTGGGTTTGTCAGCCTTCCCCAAAGGACATTGGCTTGTCAGGGGTTAGGTTACAAGAACCATAAATATACTCAGTTTAACTTTAAAAAAAAAAGTCACCCAAACCGGTTTGGCTCAGTGGATAGAGCATCAGCCTGCAGACTGAAGGGTCCCAGGTTCAGTTCTATCCAGAGCATGTGCCCAGGTTTCAGGCTCGATCCCCAATGGGGGGCATGCAGGAGGCAGCCAATCAATGATTCTCTCTCATCATTGATGTTTCTCTCTCTCCCTCTCCCTTCCTCTCTGAAATCAGTAAAAATCTATTTTAAAAAAACTGTCATTTTAAAACTGAACATTTTTTAAAGCCCTAGATGGGCTTTGGAAGGTGACCTGCTGCAGACGTCAGCCTGCCCGGAGATGAGCGGCCGGTCAGGGGAGCCCAGGCCAGCGCCCCGGAGAGCAGAGCGGCTGACTCGACCACCGTCCCCGAGCCAGGGCACGGAAGGAGGTGGTGCCGGTGGGGATCCGCTTCCGAGAGAAAAGGCCGCTCAGAGCCACGTCAGGACTGCGTTCCCGGGCTGTGAGAGCAGGTGGCAGCCTGCCAGGGCTCAGGGAGAGGCGGGCAGGGCAGGCTGCCCAAGTTCCCCTCAAACCGAGCTCCTGAGGTGACACATGCAAGACGGCGACTTAAAGCCATGAATGGTTACACCCACTCCCCACATCCACGTGTAAGAGGCGCCGTGTGGCTCCGTGTAGGGGCCGGCCCCTCGGCCCACAGTGCCTGGTGCAGGCTCCTCCACGGCCAGTTCTGGTGCTGTGACCACCAGCCGCCCCTCCTGCTCTGGGTCTGGGAAAGGGAGATGCTAACGCTAGAGCTTACCCGGGGCCGCTGGGAAGCCCAGGAGGCCGACCCGACGCATGCCACTGCCGACAACACCCCACACTGCAGGCCGCTGAGAGGCTCCATGCTGCCCTAAGGGGCCAGTCTCTGTGCTCAGCTGTGTCCCCCAGGGAGGACTCAGGGGGCTGCCCCCCGAGAAGTGCCAGCACAGGCACCCTGTCCTCAGGTGCTTTCACCCCGTTGGAGGGAGGCCCTCCTCTCGGGAGCCTGAGGAGGGACGCCTAGGTTTTCCTTTACCGTTTCAACCCTCGTGTTTGTAAGAAGAGAGTACAAAGGTACACCTCGGAGAAGCAGCCAGCCCTCCAAACCCCACCTCGGCCTGTTCGGGGCCCCTGGGAGGCCCTGGGCACCGGGCGCCCGGGCCGTGCGGCCTCCCAGACAGCGACCGGCTCAGCGACTACTTGCTGGACTGCAAAGTTCTGGCGAACAAAGGAAACTTCTGGTATCCGGCAAAGACGGGAGAGTGCACAGGGACCTGGCCGTCCCGTCCAACAAAACTCCAGTCTGACTGGAACAAGATGGCCCGAGGCCTCGCCAACCACACCTGGTCCCCGTTCTGAGGGGACTGGGGAGGGGATGGGGGTCTGCGGTCAGGGACCTCCTTCTTGGGATGCAGACTTGCAAAGAGCTCTCCCTCCAGGAGTTTTGGGAGCAGAGCAGAGGGACAGACTAGAAAGGGCACATGGCACCGCGGCTGAGGCTGGGCCAGCTCTGCCCTGGCGCAGCCGGCACGGCTCCCGCGCCCGCCGCCCCGCACTCACCAGGAAGCGGACATCGTCAAAGCCGTTCAGAAGCAGCCTGCTCTCGTACTGCTGCAGGCCCAGCGCCGCCAGCCAGGCCCCGACGCTCTGCTCCAGCGCCCGCGAACCTGCCGGGAGAGGAATCGGCAGCCGCTTGCACAGGGAAAAACCATGCAGGCAGCAGCGGCACTCAGAGGAAGACAGATGGCACTGCCACATCATGGTCATTACCACAGCAGCCAAGCTACGGACAAGAGGTGAGGGCGGAGGACCCGCAGCGCCTCGTCCTTGTGCCGGCGGGGGCAGCCCGCCAGACGCCGGCACACCCACAACCTTGGGCACGAGCCGCTCCCCCCTCGGCCTCTGCCCACCGGCCGGGAAGCTAACCCCCAGGGTCTCCAGGTCACCTCCTCATTAGCGTTCACACTGAGGTGGTTCAGAGTCTGGTCCCACGCGCACCAGGGGGGCTGGGGGCGCCTGCCGTCTACGCATCCGGAGCCCTGTGGGCTGTGGCGCGGGTCCAGTCCTGCGACCCGGCCGCTCACACGGGTCAGGAGCGCACACGGGTCTTCATGCAGCCCAGGGGCACAGCCCGTGCGGGCTCCAGGAGGGAAGCAGCGGCTGCTCACAGGGACCCAGCACATGCAACCCAAGCGGCAGCCACACAGCAGGGAGGAGAGGCATTTACTTGTTTTCCCCCAACAGTCCTGGAACAAGCAAACCATGGCCCTTTGTGCCGGAGGCTCAGGCAGCGGAGAGCCGAGCAGGGCGCGCGGGCCGGGGCTGGGAGACCGGGCTCCCGGGGCTCTGCGGGGGCGGCGACATCGCAGTCCGAGGGCCGTGCGGCCGGGGCCAGGAGCCAGTCCACGCTGGACGCTGGGCGCCGGCCAGCAGGGCGTCTCCCGGGCCGGGAGCCGTCTGGAGGGCTGCCTTCCCGGGCTGGGTGCTGGTTTCCTCGGGCGGTGGCTGTTCCCGTGACTCGCCCGCCCGCCCAGGTGGAGAGCAGGCGCCAGACCCAGCTCTGGGCTAAAGACGAGGAAGCCCAGCCAGAGAGAAAGGGGGCAGTCCTGTCAGCCGCCTGGGCGGCTTAGGTCTGCGCACGCTCCTCGCTGACCGCCCGCGGGCTGAGGGGTAAAGACAGCAAGTGTCCCGCGAGTCCCCGGATGCCGACGTGCCGCTCAGGGAAGGCAGGAGGAGGGGGGGGGAGGTCCAGCCCTTCCCGGCAGACCGAGGACAGGACTCGGAGCGGACGCTTCGCCCCCGCCTACTTCTCTGGTGCTCGCGGGCAAGCAGGGATAAAAGGAGGAAAAGGAAAAGGGGAGGAGGGAGAGGCGTGAGGAAGGAAGAGAAGAGCCGACCACGAAAGCGTCACCTCCAGAGAACTGGGGGTCTCCTGGCGGACGTCACCCTGCCGTTCCTGCACCTGTGCCCCTGGGGCAGCCAAGGCCACCGGCATGTTGTCTAGGAGACCCCAGGACCCAGGGTCCCAGGCTGCCCCTCATCTGTCCTCTGCTGAACAGATGGCGGCAGGGACGCGCCTCCCACGAGTGGCAGCAGCAGTCCAAGATGCCGGGTCCGGGCCCCCTGCCCTGCCCTGAGCAGGCGTCTGCTCCGGGGACTACGCAGCAGGCTCTGGTCCGCCTGAGAGGCCAGGAGTCCCAGGCTGCTGATTCATTCCTGCCTGGTGGCGGGCCCGGCTGTGGAGCCGCCTGCTGCCAGGGGCGTGTGCGCTCTCCGAGCGCGGCGAGGGCTTTGTCTGCAGGCTCCCGGCTGCACGCCGCCTGCTGCTGGCCGCGCCACCGTCCTTGCTCACTCTCATAATGCCTGGCCCGCCCCTCCCTCCCTCCCCGCCTCCCCTCCATGCTCAGGAAACACATCAGGGATCGGACACTGAAGCAGAGGCCGCCGCCGCCGCTGCTGAGGGAGGACACGTAGCACAAGCAACTGAACAAAACGACAGACTTCCCAACGTGGACGATGGCCCACACCCGCCAGCAGCAAGGGCAGGAACGGGATCTCAGGGAGGAGAGGGAAGAACAGGCCCCGAGTTCTGGCTGGCGGGTCCCAGGCAGCCAGGCAGGGGTAGAGGATGGCCACCGGCCTGAGTCCACAGCCAGGGTTGAGGAGTGACTGAGCCTCTCTGCCAAGATGCAGCAAGGCATCCCAACACCGGCCCAGTACGGCCGTGACACCTGTCACTCCTCAGGTGAGCGCACCAGACAGGCATTCGGTGGCTACTCTACAGCGAGAATGGCTGGCGCTGGCGAAAGAAAGCCAGGCGGTCTCTTCCGCTTGACGGAACACGGGTGAGTCTGGCCTGGCCGGGCAGCTCACCCTCCCGGACTCATAACATGGGGTGAGCTGGCAACGACATCTGTCAGGGACTCAGGTAACTGGCTCCAATGCTGGCAGCTCGGGGGCTCGCGGCCCCAAACAGGACCGAGACCGAGAGCCACAGGTCTGGCCGGCAATCCCACGCTCAGCTGAGGGCTGGTTGCTGGAGGGGCAAACCCTGAGCCAGGCCCTTCTCTGGGGTCCAGAAGCCCGAGGACAAGCTGCGCCCTGATACTGTCCATCAAAATAAACCAGAACCCTGCTCTGGGCTGAGGCCTGGTGCTCCCTGGGTCCGGGCGATAGCCCCTCCTGACCATCAGAAAGAAAGCAGAGTTCCGGGCAGACTGAGCCACCCTCTCCACACATCACGTCCGGCAGGGGCGGGCATGCGGCGGGAGCTCAGCCACATGGCGGACATGCTGTCCTGGTGACCACCCTGTCCCAGTGGCCACCCTCGGGAGCCTGCCTTTGATGTCCTGAGCTGGGGTTTGAGGATGAGTGAACCCAATGAGTTGAAAGCAAGACCGTGTTGGGATCCAGAAATCTGGGGGGGGGGGGGGGGGTGCGGTTAGCAGGACCAACCAACTCCCACCACTCATATGGGCGATGGGGGCAAGAACCAGCAGGCAAAGGAAGGGCTCCGTGCACCCCAAGGACAAGGGCTCCTCTGTGCTGCCAGAGGTGCAGCTGTTCTCCTGACGAGTCACGCCAGAGGTGACTGCACAACCACGCTCTCAGGTCCCCGGAGGTGGGGCCCCTCTGATAGAGGGTGCAGGGCAAGACCGGCCTCGGCTGAACTGTCAGCCCCCATCCTGGAGGAACCCACCCATCCCTGGAGGTGCCCACCATCCTGGAGGTGCCCACCCATCCCTGGAGGTGCCCACCCATCCCTGGAGGAACCCACCCACCCCTGGAGGTGCCCACCATCCTGGAGGAACCCACCCATCCCTGGAGGAACCCACCCATCCCTGGACGTGCCCACCATCCTGGACGTGCCCACCATCCTGGACGTGCCCACCATCCTGGAGGTGCCCACCATCCTGGAGGTGCCCACCCATCCCTGGAGGTGCCCACCACCTCGAGGAACCCACCATCCCTGGCAGAGCTTGAAAGGGCAGTGGTGTTGGCCTTAGCCCTAAACTTCTGTCCCTCAGACACCTGACCCTTGGTCAGGCCTGCACACTACAGCCAAGCGTGACGCTGCAGGCCCGAGAGTAGCAAGTGCCTGCAAACAGGGCCACGAGCCAGAAAGCCCCTCTGTGGACCCTCTGCAACCAAGACAGACAAAGACAGACCAACGCCAGCTGGGCCTCTGCTGGAACCCAGGGAAGCAAGGTTGCTGGGGGGAGGGCGTCCCTGGAACCCAGTCTGCGAATGGCAGAGACAGGGCGGGCATTATCCAGACGAGTGGCAGTGGTTTCAGTGGTGGAAGCAAGCACAGCCACTGTTTACTGAGTGTCTCTCGGCTCGAGCGTTTGCACACTCAACCTATGTGTAGGGACTGTTAGGCCAATGGCGGGAATGGGGCTCAGAGAGGCTATGGCTTGTCTGAGACACATGGATCTAGAACCACGATGTGAACCCAGGACGGGGCTCCAGGGCCTGTACTCCCTGCACAAGCCCATGCCTCAGCAGGTCCTTTCTTTCCCCCCGACGTGCACACGCGCCCCCACTCACCAGACTTCCTGCCAGGGCCAGAGGCCCACGAGGAACCCGGGGTCACTTGGGGCTAACGGGTCAGCCCCGGGAGGAGCCTCCGAGCAAGCGAGGAAGCCTATCCCTTCAGTGCAGAGAGGCCCCTCCTTGTAAGGGGCAGAGACCGGGTGTGTGTGTGTATGTGTGTGTGGGGGGGTTTACGGGTGCTGGGGGAAGGAGTGTGAGCACTGCTCTGAGAGGCACCTTTGAAAGTGTCACCTGACCTGCCAAGACCGGTTTGGCTCAGTGGATAGAGCGTCGGACTGCGGACTGATGGGTCCCGAGTTCGATTCCGGTCAAGGGCATGTACCTTGGCTGCGGGCACATCCCCAGTAGGGGGGGTGCAGGAGGCAGCTGATCGATGTTTCTCTCTCATCGATGTTTCTGACTTTCTATCCCTCTCCCTTCCGCTCTGTAAAAAATCAATAAAATATATTTTTTTTAAAAAAGAAAGAAAGTGTCACCTGACCTGAGAAAGTAACAACCACGACGACTCTATTATCGAGGACAGCAGCTCAGGTAAGGCCTCCCCGCCCCCGGTTTCAAGTGAAGGAAAGAGAGGCAGACCTCACCCCTGGGGCTTTGAGATGGAAAAAACACCCAAAGTAGTAGTGAGCTGAAGTAAAAAAGACGAGCGACTGAGGAAACAGGAGGAAGCAGCAAAACCGACCCTGGGAGATGCCGGCTCACAGCCCGAGGCCGGGCCTGGCGAGGCCCCCAGGGGGACACCAACACCGAGAAGCTCCGGCGCTGGCCGCTCGGAGAAAGCCTACATTCATGACAAGAATGATGCCGGCTGCTCATTATGAAAAATAGTTTCTGAATAGGCAGACTGAAACTCAACTTGCACACATCCCCCTCTGATATGTAAAAGGAGCCATAGCCCCACAGAGGACAGTGAGCTGGGTGGAGGCACCGTGGCCTGAGGCTGACCCCTCTCCCCTCGGGGTCCCCCTTCGGTGCCAGAGGAAGCTGGGCGGGAGACGCGGCGGTACATACCCGAGATCCTCTGCTGCTCCTGAGAAAAGTCAATCCCTTCTCCGATAGAGCTCATGATTTTCTCAATCTGAAATGGAAGAGGAACAGAAAGGAGGCCGTCAGGCTGGGACTCGGCACGGGCAGCTCCCCGTCCACGCACCGGGCAGGCCTCCGGCTCTTCCGGGACTCCAAGGGAGCACCAGCCCGCAAGGCGCCAGGACCTGCCAGGGACGGAGAAAAGCCCACGGTGGCCACGGCCGGGGGGTCTGAAGACATGCTCTGAAGGGCGTGAGCGGGTGGAGATGCCAAAGAGCCGCTCTTCCGAGGCACATGTACCTCACTCCCCCAATTCTCCCGGACCAGGCAGGACTGGGTGGAGGGTCAGGAGCAGGCCAGACCTGGCACATTTCCCTGCATATGCTAGCATTCCAGTCCACGAGAGAGGTGGCCAGCTTCGTCGCAGGCAGTACCCCATGTGCCTAGGGCAGTGGCAAGTTGTAAGCACTCAACAGATCACCGATACTGAGGT